>JBBPLV010000323.1:0-22577 GCA_038089975.1 Boletellus ananiceps | reverse complement strand
AATGACACTCACATAATTGACCCAATGAGTGTCAGTTTTAAATTGCATGTATCTCCATGGTTACTGATCCAAATTACATAATTCATTTATCATTGCCTAGCCAAAAGTACCGGCATTCTTTCATACACCAACACTTTGTTTATATCTGTTTATGTGCAAATGATATTCAATGAACAATCAAAAGGTGTCAAACATTGGGACAATTTTGTGAGTCACTGTATAGTGAAGGCTGATATGGCAAGATTTCGACAGACCAAATTCCTGCCAATGTTCCTGGCCCTAGTGGAGCAGGAAGGCCAAGACCTGGAGAATTGGAAGAGCTTGTGGGATGACAATATGGTGAGGTGGTACATGGTAAATGCTCTCTTAGACATTGTGGAGGCATCAATGAGGCAGGTGAAACTCTGTCAGTGGCAAAAGGTACTGTTGGCAGCATTAGATAGGCTAGACAAAGATGAATATGAAGGGAGGTAGAAATACAGTCTGCATTACCAGATTGTGCATCCCATCCAATTTGAGGAATATTTGTTCAGTCCTCACTCCAGCCCACACTATGGGTGCCTGGTCACCCCCATCCTGCACCCTGGCTGATTGTATTGGTGTTTGGTCACCCTCCAACCCTGCACCCCAGCCTATGTCATCAATGCTCGGTCACCCTCCCACCCCTCATCCTGACTGAGGCCATCGATGCTCAGTCATCCTCGAACCCTACACTCTGACTGATGGTATTGGTGTTTAGCCACCCTCGGACTCTGCACCCTGGCAAATGGCATCAGTGTTTGGTCACCTTCCCACCCCTCACCCTGATTGAGGCCATCTATGCTCAGTCATCCTTGAACCCTTCACTCTGACTGATGGTATCAGCGTTTAGTCACCCTCGGACTCTGCACCCTGGCCGATGGCATCAGTGTTTGGTCACCTTCCCACCCCTCACCCTGACCAAGGCCATTGATGCTCAGTCACCCTCAGACCCTGCACTCTAGCTGATGGTGTTGGTGTTCGGTCACCTTCCCACCCTGCACCCCAGCCAATGGTGTCGGGGTTTGGTCACCTTCCTACCCCTCACCCTGCCTGAGGCCATCAATGCCCAGCCACCCTCAGACCTTCCACCCTGACCAATGGCATCAGCATTTGGTCACCCTCGGACCCTGCACCCTGGCGGATAGTATTGGTGTTCAGTCACCTTCCCACCCCTCACCCTGACTGTGGCCATTAATGCTTGGTTGCCCTCAGACCCTGCACCCCAGCTGATGGCATCAGTGTTTGGTCACCCTCCCACCCTGCATCCTGACCATGGCCATTGGTGGTCAGTCACCCTCCCACCCTACACCTGACTGATGACAGCACTGCTTGGTCACCCTTGGACCCTGCACCCTGGCCAATAGTATCGGTGTTCAGCCACCCTCCCACCCCTCACCCCGGCCAATGCTGTCAGTGCTTGGCCACCGTTGGACCCTGGACCCAAACCAATAGCATCTGTGCTCAGTAACCCTCCCACCCTGCACTCCAGCCTATCCCATCGATGCTTGGTCACCCACATGCCCCTCACCCCAACCAATTGCATTGATGCTTGGTCACCCTCTGACCCTGCACCCCGACCGATCCTCTGGATGTCCAGCCACCCAGCCACCCCACACCCTGTCCAATTCACATGTATATATTCTTACTTGGGCCCTTTCATCTACATCGTCCCTCACACACAATGGGCCTGCACAGAGTCAACAATCCAAACAGGTAGTTTGCACACAGGCTCATTGATCTGAGCGATACATACTGACTACAGTATGTGTGGGTCCAAGCATGAGTGGGAATATGATACCATTGAAATGCTCCTATCAAAATGCTCTCTCCTCCAGACCAACCCCTCTTCACCTTTGGTCACTATCCCCTCCAATCCCCTCGTGTCCAAGCCCTCTGGGTCTAAGTCTAGGCAGGAATATGATGCAGTCGAAGCCCACCCACTGAAGCACCCTCTCCTCCAGATCAGTCCCTCTTCACCTTCCATCGCTATCCCCTCTATTCCCCTTGTGTGCAAGCCCTCTACATCCAAGTGTGAGTAGGAATACAATGCCATTGAAATGCCCCCACCAAAGTGCCCTCTCCTCCAAATTGGTCCCTCTTTGTCTTCCATCACTATCCCCTCCACCCCCCTCATGTGCGAGCCCTCTGGGTCCAAGTGTAGATGAGAATATGACAATGTCGACATGCCTCTGCCAAAGTGCCCTCTTCTTCGAACCAAACCCTGCTTGCCTTCCATCACTATCCCCTCTCCTTCCAAGTTCGATCAGCAGTAGAATGATCTCAGGTGAGATCTTTCTATTTTCCATCAATGTTTGCCTTGCACAGTAACACAGGCAGCCTTCAACACCATTTCTGGAGATATGTCTAAGGTGCATAAGTTTACTATGCCTCTTATCTACCCTCATTTATCCAAATCCCAAATATCAATGTCAATCCTCGTGCTTCTGAATGAATTAATTCATCAAATCATCAGACTCCTAGTCCTTGATGACCTGATGACTTGCAGTAAAGTCTCTATTCTCTTTAGGAAAGTGGCAGGGCCCCTCCTACTTGCTGCTGCTAGCTTGAACTGCTCCAGATTGTATTGGTTATCTATTAACCAGTAGTACTACAAAGCGCTTCTGGTATGGAGGTGTTTGAGTACCTTTAGGGTTCTCAAAACCATCCACTGTTTCACTACCAAGAATTCTGAACTCCAAGCACTCAACATATTTGTGTGTACTCCCCAGGTGGCCAAGAATCCACCTGCCTTTCTCCTGACATGCCATGGAGATAACATCTCACTGTCTCTGACTGCATCTCTCTTAGAGGGCATGAATGCATCCAGATCCCCACATATTTCCTTTTCTGATGCAGCCCCCATTCCCTCTAACACAGTATGTGTTAGATTCCCAAAATCCATCAGCTCACTGACCAGCCACCTGCACACATTCTGGAGTGATACCCATCTCACATTTTGCCAAAGGTCATCTCTTTTATGATGGCCATACTTCTTATTCACCTCTTACCCATTTGGCCCTTGAGAACACTGGGCTCAGCCAGGCTATGTGGAGCAAATTACTCTCCTTGCTTACTCTGCCTCTATTGTCTTCCTTTCAGGTGGATTGCAAATGCCCTCTGAAGTCTATAATGAAGTTCTTGGCATGTCGCTCACACTTGAAAGTTCTTAATCTCTATCCCAGTGGAGGCTCTAAGTTCAAATGCTTTGGGTGGCATTCATCAGTTGATCTTCTATATTTACATTGCCTAGGTGGACTACCAGACTATGTCTCTGTGTTCACACAGTACCTCCAGAAACCCAAGGTCATTCAATCACTAGAGGTTAACCTCACACACTTTCCTTCCACTCAACCACTCATCTCTGTGGTCCTGAACTGCACACGTCACCTCATGAATTTGACCAGTGTTAGCATCAATTTCTGTTCCTATGGGAACATCAATAGAGAAAGTCTTGAGTTTCCCCTAGGTGAAGTGTGTGTCTGCAATGCCAATGTCCTCACATTCTCCTGCCAGCCAGATATTACAGCTATGACAGCCAGCATTCCTGTGGGTCTCTTGCAATACTTGCTACATGGAGTCTAACAAACTTTCTAGCCACAGTGCAGGGCATGGCTTCAAGCCTTCCCAGAGGCACAGAATGTCAGATTAATTGCAACTGGATTTGAGGATGACCAGAGAACATGCAATGAATTTGTGAATCATATTCCACAGCTGCAGGTGAGCTGTCTTATAATATCACTCTTCCAGTTAGTGTATTTGTTCATTTGTACCCAATGTACTGATTAGTGTACTATATTCACTCATTATATACGCTCTATTACACTCATCGTAAGCATCCAGTTTTGTTGGCCAAACGCCAAACACTGTAAGGTGTGTCTGAGTTTGCATCTGAGTTTGAAATAGGCTGTTACTATTTAGGATAGAAACTTTCCCATGGTCCCTTTTCCTGTTCCTATCATGTGTCTATTCCAGCTCATGTAAGAAGGGTTACTGCGATGTGAACTTTACTAGTATAGTCCTAAGTGAATATTGATATTGGAGAACCAAACTGCCCATTGTCAAATTCAGGCCGTCACTAATGAAGTGACCTGTAGTAGCCATGCCTGAAGTTCAATTCACTGATTAGGATATGTAGGCTGTTTGATCAGGGTGGGCACCTACTGGCTTTCACCTTCATTGTCTGATGTTCTGCTGTAATAGTGCTTACCAGATCCCTGGGATAGCAAAGACGATAACGGAAGGCAAAAAGCTGATAAAACAAGGAGAGACATTTGGTTACCTTGTGGAGAAAAGTTTGTCACTCAAATCTTATCAATAGCTCTTCGCTTTATCCTCTGTTGCTAGATGACCCATCAAACTACCTCTAGTTTTGATTTGTAGGATTCGTTGACAAGAACTGCACTTGCATGGCATGGCAAGGTGGGTATATCAAATGTTGCACAGGCATTTTACGTAGCTTAATGATAGAGCATAGCGAAAGAACACACAAAGTGGTCACAATGTGCTGCTGTTGCTTTCGAATATGATCCTTACTACAAGCTGAGATATACATCATACTACTCTAATACATTGAAAGCCATGGAAATTCTACTTTGAGGTTGAAACAGATGGGAACTTGAATCCTCAGGAAGTCATCATGAGGGTATGTGAGTGACTTCATCCTAGGTCTTAAGGCTCCTGACACAGATGTGTCAGGGAAATAGTACACTGAAACTCAATCAAGTTCATTTACTCAATCA
Organism: Boletellus ananiceps; assembly: GCA_038089975.1. Taxonomy (NCBI): domain Eukaryota; kingdom Fungi; phylum Basidiomycota; class Agaricomycetes; order Boletales; family Boletaceae; genus Boletellus; species Boletellus ananiceps. Next base: position 17,817 of record JBBPLV010000323.1, on the reverse strand, counting down.
GGGATGTATGCTACATTTCTTTCATTGATCCAGACTACCACACTGCTTCAGCCATTGAAGGCCTTTCTACCTGGTAAGCTATAGCGTGAGTTGTTTGTTTAATCACTCACCCTATCCAAAGCTTTGATCGTGGACACACCTTTCGCTCATGGCATGCTTATCGAATGATAGATCTCTCCTCATACCAAGGGGACAACATCCAAACTGCTTGTATAAGTCTCTAGCCAGAGACTAGCTCCAAAGTCCTTGTACTCCTGGAAAGGATCTTGCATACCAATTGGTATGGGTGAGTGTCTGCAAACCACTGCTGTTATGCAGGGGTGTTCCTTGAGTGTGGATGCTAAGACTAACCAAAGGGCAGGATGCTCACAAAGAGGTACAACTCAGCCCTAAGAGAACTAGTAGACTATACGGTCAAAGACCAGTCTGGGAACGAAGGGCAGGAACTCAAACAGAGGACTCGGACTGAGAGGTGACTCGAGATTGCACTGAATAACAGTAAGTGGGTGTGAAGTGAGAGGTGGGCGATATGTTTGACCCAGGAGTTTTGTAGGTCAGAGCTAGGACGAAGGGTTTACCCTTAATGACTCCCTGAGTGAGCGATGAGTGATCTGAGGTAGGAAGGAGCAGTCCGGACGAGTTCCGGACCGAAGCGAAGCACAGGAAGGTAGGAGGAAGCATAGGAAGCCATAGGAAGCGTAGTGGTCAACGAGTACAACACTTGAAAATGATGAGGGACATAGTCAGACGAGTTCTGACAAGGGCGAGCGACGATGGATGAAAGAAAGAAGCTTCAATGATATTTGTCATGCCTAGGACAACACTTTATAGTCTGGGCATACCCGAGACTATCAACTCATTGCTAAGCTAGTGACAGGAAGGTCAAGTCTAAATAAAGGTATAGCATGTCGTCCCATCATGGGAACAGTGCAGTAAGTATAGAATGAGTGCAAAGGTATGCAAGAAGCTATAGGATCGAAGTACAAGAAGTAAAAGGTTGGTCCGACGATGGTCAGACCAGAAGGTAAGGCATAGGAACAGAATGAAACATTGGAACAAAAGGTACGAACCCAGTACACGCTCGGAAGGTCCAAGGAACACCTACACAGCACTAGTAAGTTACATGAAATGATAAGGAGCCTACAGAATGCATGTTGTAACTGTAGGGAACCGGTGTTCCCTACAGTGCTGAATTGCATAGATCAAGAATAAGGTACATGGTCTGTAGCTAAGGTTTATATAGCCTGAAATAACTGTGCACAGACCAAGTACAGTAAAGGGAATGAACAAAAGGAGAACTATAATGGGAAGGTCCAAGTTGAATTGGACTAGAGCATAAGCGATATGACTACAGTGGAATGATAGAGACTTCGAGAACATTCCACAAGAGAAGAATATGACCATGAATGTGAAGGAAAAGGCTGGGGATATGGGATCAGGATGGACAAAGATAAGATAATAGGAGAACATGTGGATATAGGAAAGAAATCATAACAACCACCAAATATCTGCACTTCCCATCTGCTGCTGTCACTGCTGTTGTTGTATATATTGATGTGTGCTACATAGCAAACGGTGTATGGTTGTACAGCCACCTGATTACTTAATTGTGGTGTCTTAGTTCTTGTAGAGTAGTTTTTACCTTAAGAACTTAACCTCCATATTCTCTCCTTGAGCTACTGTCTGGTCCTAGTGACCATCCTCTGTCATTACTATTTCAACAATTGCTAGGATATTTTCAATTCTACCTGGGATGAGCACCATCCCTTCTTTGAAGCAGATGAAACAGTCAGTTTGCGATGCCTCCCATGTCACATATTGGATACTGCATAAACAGTAGTGTCTGTGCATTCAAATCTTGCTATTCTGAATACCAACTCCTCTGTTCAGCAGTGTATCTGCCATGCCCGTTGGTGTTGGAATTTCCTCAGTTGTGTCATAGCTATCTGAGCTTGGTATGCTGGCTCTCATTGAAATCTCATTCAGAAGGCTGATGTCTGCATTGAATGAGGTGTCACCATGCATATTCTTGCATTTTTGCAGTATAATGCTTGCACATTGATAACCATTGCAGAGTCACCATCCTGAAGCAGGATTTTCACTTTTCCCCCCACACAGAAAGTGAGGAGCATGGTTTCCTCCAACTCACCTTACTCTTGGTGAGTTTCACTTCGATCAGAATGGTTAGTCACTCACCAATTTTGTGGTTCATTCTGCCTTTTTGCAATGTTCCAATAATCCTCTCAAATGGAAACATCCACCACTTGTGCATTGGACCAAACCTGATGGGAAGTCAATGGAAGTATGATGATTAACCATGTCTTGTACCTTAAAAAGAATTTGTGTATGTGCTGAGCTGCATGGTGATTCAGACACTAAGCAATATCTGGGAAGGTGTCCTTGATGCATTCCAGGTATGCAGTCAAATGCTTCATATACTGATGCTGATGATTTTTGGAGGTGACATGAGATGTTCCCCACCTGATTGCCATCCCCAAAAGCATAGTACTATGCGCTATGTTCTTCCTTCACACCCCCTGCTCATTGTTACACCAGTTGTACAGTTACTGAAGTAGTTGGAATGCAATACAAGTCCTATGAGCTGGAAGGCAACACTTGGACAGCACACCATCAATAGTGGTGTGAAGACTAATAGAATTCTTCCTAGTTCTCGCTATCCTTCCAAGGACTTGTGGAGGCCAGAGACTGTACATAGGATTGCACAGAACTAGCTAGAGAATCTCTATTGTACAGGGCATAGTTTAAATACCTAGATAGAGCTGTACTCGTGCTAAAGTAGTAATTCTGGATATAGTAGCCAAGAGTTACCTAGTGTGGTAGTGTGGCAGCACCAATAAAGAGATAGTGCTGTGGGAGGGCTATGTGTCCAAGAGTAGAAAGTGGGACATACCATATGTAGCAACTCAAAAGTCCTTATCTGGTTGCAGATACAAAGGGAACACCGGGTAAGTAGTGTCATCTAGGTAGGAAGGAAAGGTAGACCAAGCAAACATGGAAGAATTGTACTGCAGACCATATCAACCTGGGGTAAAGTTCATAACAGTACCCCTCTTGTAGTCCTGAGACAGCGACTCAGGCAATATCAGACTGTTTGTCTTGACCAGTACCTCCTGCAGAGATTCCGTCGGAGTCATTCCCATCCATGGCCCTTGGGCAATTCAGCACACCATGGCCTTGAAGTCCACATTGTTGGCATTCCTGTTCAGGACAAGCATATTGGGGGTGACCAGGTGCTGGAAGAAAGCAGTAGGGGCAAAGGTAGTGTGGGCAGGCAGTTTGGTAGTGTGATCTTGAACTGCATTGATGGCAACTTGCCACTTGATCTGATCCTCCAAGAGTGGGAGAGACAGGGCTAGGGGATTGGAGTTCTCTATCTGTGATATTGTGTCTTCCCAGTTGAGCCAGAGTATGAAGTTGCTGAGCAGCTCATTGTCATCAGGGGGCAGGAGGGAGTATGGGGAGAGTGGGTGAGGTATTGGTGTGAGGAGGAGGGGTGGTAGGTTCTGGGAGAACAAAAGGTGGGATTGGAGTGGGGGGTCAGATTGTCATGAAGTTAATGGCTGGGACAGCGGGACATTGAGTCGCTGGTCTAGCTGCACTGATTCCGGTGTGATGGTGTTTGCCCAATGAATCTCCTGATTCATTGATGGGAGCATCAGCCAAGTAATGCATTCTTTCCTCCTCTGTGAGGGAACAGAGTTGTTGTCGGAGGAGTGGGAGGTAGACATTCCTGGGGAGTTGTTCAATTAACTCTGTCAACCCAGCTTCCTCGAAGAACTCGAAGAGGGTTCACCTAGCACACCCTAAATTGGTGAGGGCTGCCATAGTGGTGAACTGATGTTCGATTCCTAAGGTGGATGTGGTTCATAGTAGGATGATGCTGTCAATGGTCTGTCGGCAGACTTGGACAAAAAAGGAGTAAAAGCGAACTAAGAGAGGAAGATAAAGAGAAAAGCGAAATAACAGAAGATTTTCCAAGGCAAGTATGGCAGTGGGATTGCCCAGCAGGTTAAACAAGAAGGTGTTTAAGTGGAATTTGGGGAGATGATCCAGTCAAAGTGGGGAGTTGTCTAAATCAGATAATGGTTGGGACAGGGCAGGCATAGAGTGGGATTCTCGAAGGGAAGAGAGTACCCTTCACACATAAATTTCTGTAAGAAAAGATGAAATGTTTGAAAGAAAATAACAGGTGCTCAGACTACCAGTCCGAGGTATTTCCTCTCCACTGCCCTGCTCCATTGCCTGAGTCAGGGAATGTCACTGTGAAACACAGAGACCAGCTTGGTTCTGGTTGTGCAGGTGGCTGTTGGTCCTGAGTGGGTTCATCTGCCCAAGCAACCTGAGGAGGAGGATGGTGGTGGCAAGTGGGAAAGGGGGCTAAGGTGTACTGTATGTCTACCTGGCAGTTCAAAAGTTGTCAGTGGGTATCCCACAGGCACACAAGAATTAAGAAGAAGGGAAGGAAGATGACTGCAAAGTAAAGGGCAAGAAGGTTGAGGGTGGGGATAAAGAGCAAAGGCATATTGTAGGGTTATTTAAGGGGGTGAGGGTACTATGCTCTCATTCTTCTTTGTCTGGTTGAAGGGAAGTCCTTTGGACGAGAGGTTTTATATTCCTTTAGTAGTTCATGGGAATGTCCTAGATTCCTTTCCAGTTCCCAAGTATTTTCAGCTGTGGAGTATCCCTTCCAGGAAATGAGATACTGCCTTCGGGCTCCAGTGCCCCTGTGGCCTAAGATCTGCGCCCCTTCATATTGTTCCTCACCATCAATTTGATCGAGAGGAGGATTGAGGAAATTGGGTCCATGCTCTGCAGTCTGGCAATACAGAGTCAGGAGAGAGGCATGAAACACTGGGTGTATCTGCCAGGTTGGTGGAAGTCTGAGATGGTACATGACAGGAGAAATGACTTGTTCGATTTCGAAAGGACCCTCTTGTTGAGGAGCTAGCTTCCTAGATGGATAATGAAGTTTAAGGTGTTTGTTATCAAGCCAGACTCGGTCTCCTATCTTCCACGTTTTATAAGATGTGTGAACCCACTCCTGCATCAATTGTTGTGCCACATGATGGGCCTGCTGTGCTTCCTCCCTGGCTTTGGACAAAAGTATAAGTCTCTGCTCTAGAGTGGGTAGGAAGGTTTTTCCAAGGGCCAGGTAGGCTCAGGGTTCATAGCCCATTATGAGGGAGAATGGCAATTGCTTGGTCACAGAGTGGGCTGTGGAATTGTGTGCAAATTCTGCCATGGGAAGGAGGTCTGCCCAGATAGATACGTTTCCTTGGCAGAAGATGTGGAGATATGTTTCTACTTCTTGGTTGACTTGTTCAGTTTCACCATCCGTTTGGGGGTGGTATGCTGTGGAAAGGGCAAGATCATATTCTAGTAATCAGGATAGCTCTCTGGCGAATGCAGAAGCAAACTGGGGGCCATGATCAGAGATGCAATGGTCATGCAATCCAAACCATTTAAAGACATGTTGAAAAAAGAGATTGGCTATGCCTTTCACATCGACATTCTTTGAGCAGGGTGTGAAAATTACCCCTTTAGTAAGCCCATGGTTGACCACGACCAGAATCGAGTCAAACCCAAGGGATAGGGGCAAGTCAGTGATAAGATCAACTGAGATGGATTGGAAGGGGCGAGTGGTGGTGCTCAGCAACAGCCGAGTTGGCAGCATGGTGGGGTGTGTCAAGACCTTATTGGCTTGACAGGTGGCACAGCCAGCAAGGTATTTTCACACAAACATGAAAAGTCCTGGCAACCAATAATTGCACTGTAACAGGTGTAACATCCGGAAGAACCTGGGGTGTCCAAAGGTGGGAGCAGAGTGGATGGAGTGAACAAGGTCATGGTGGGCAGGCTCTGGGATATAGAGGCAGGTTTTGAAATAGAGGTTCCCATCATTGAAATGCCAGTTGGAGTATTGAGCACAGGGTAAGAGTGAGGTGCCAGCCTGTAAAGCATTAAGGGTGTCAGAGACAAATGGGTTGGAAGTGATAGACTGGGAGATCTTGGTAACCAGCATGGTGTCAAGAAGGCACACAAAATGTTCAGTCAGTAGGAGAGTGACATCTTGATTATCCTTGGTGGTGGTGATGTCAGGGAGGCAGGATAAAGCATCAGCAGGTCCCATGTGGGAACCTGGTACATGAACAAAACAGAGATCAAAATCCTGGAGGAACAACATCCAGTGAGCCTGTTGTTGGGACAGCTTGTGGGGTTGTTTGAAGTAGGCTAAGTTTTTGTGATCAGTGAGGATGGTAACTGGGTGTGTTGTTCCAGTCAAATACTGTTTCTATTCTTCGAGAGCACGAATAACCACCAGTAACTCCCTGTTGTAAATATCATAGTTACACTCTTCTGGGGAAAAGGTTTTGGAGAGATAGGCACAGGGATGAAGTTCTCTATTCATATCTTTTTGCATTAGGATGGCTCCAGAGGTGACAAGGGAGGCATCCATCATGACCCAGAAGGGAGCTTTGGTATGGGGGAGTCGAAGGACTGGTCTGCAGAGAAAAGCTTTTTGGAGTGTTCGGAATGCAGTCTCACATTCCAGTGACCAATTCCAAACCATCCCTTTTTTTGTGAGGTCATGTAGGGGTTACGCCATGGAAGAGAATCCTGGGATAAATTTTCGATAGAAGTTACAGAATCCAATGAAAGATCGGACTGCTTTTACAGAGCAGGGAGAACTCCATTCCTGGATTGCTTTTAATTTAAAAGGATCAAGAGTGACAGTGCCTGGTTGGAGGATCATCCTGAGATATTCTACTTCCTGGACATTGAAGAAACACTTGGACAGTTTCAAGAAGAGGTGGTGCTCCTTCATCCATTGGAGTACCCTCAGCATTCATTGGTGATAGAGTTGGGTGTTCCCATTGGTGTGAATAATGAGGTCATCCATATAGATCAGAAGCCAACCTTCCGAGATCATATCCCTGAAGATGTCATCCATTAGGGCCTGGAAAGTGGAGGGGGAATTACACAACCCAAAGAACATGATTGTTGGCTCATATAGCCCGAATGGTGTGATAAATGCCACTTTCCAGGTGTCAGAAGCTTTGATGTGGACATTGTTATATCCCCATCAGATGTCCATTTTGGTAAACAGGGAGGAGTTTTTGAGTTGGTCAATCAGATCTGAGATGAGAGGAAGGGGATAGGCATTTTTGACCATGTGTTGGTTGAGGTACCAATAATCCCGACAGGGTCACAGTCCTCCGTCTTTCTTCTGCACAAAGAAGAAAGGAGATGCTTGAGGGGACTTGGAAGGTTTGATTTTTCCAGACTTGAGGTGATCATTGACGAAAGCTTTACAGGTAGCTAATTCTGTTGGGTTCAGGGGATATGCCTTCACTACCTTCAGAATGAAGTCTGGTATAACATTGATAGCGTGGTTGTAGGGATGGGAAGGGAGAAGTTCTCCATCTTTTGGTTCTTTGAAGATTTCTTTAAATTCAGTATATTCAGGTGGAAGGGTTGTCTCCTCTTTTACTGCTTTTTGAGCCAACTTGGTAGAGATGGTTACTTGCACAATCGATTCCAAATCCTGGGATATGCCTAAGTATTGGAGGAGATATCATTGTTCTATTGGATCAGGTAGGTGTGGGGATGATGGGGAATTCGGTATCTCAATTTGACCAGTAGTCCAGTTAATGGTGGGATTGACTTCTCTCAGCCAGGTGATACCCAGAATGACTTTTTCGATGCCACAATTGATGACCAGGAATCTCCTTCATTTGATCCTGGGGCCAATAGAAATACATAGGATCATGTAGTTTCTTATGATTCTATTCTTATTTTCTGAGCCATCCACGTTGTTAGCTTGGATGGGTCTATGCAGTCATCAGGTTTTCCATCCATGAAGATGGACAAGGTACTTATTGATGAAGCACCCTGTTGCTCTGCTGTCAATGAGTGTGGTAAGATCAATGTTTTGAGTTGTATTTGTTTCATATAGGTGAATGGGGAGTTTGATTGCTTTAGAGTTGGAGCCTAGTACAAATACAGGTGCAATAGAAAGAGGAGGTAAAGACGTTGTTACTTTCCTCCCATTTAAAAATCTGGGGAGGTGTCGATTCTTCAGACCTCTTGATCCTCAGTAGTACATGTTCAGAGTATTTAGAGGAGTTCTTCCCAGGAGAAGTCCAAATTTTCGATAAATTGCTCTAAGGCATCCTCTCTAGTTTCGACCATGCTTACTTTGTGGAGTTTCATTGGGAACCTCCATGGTTTGTTCTTAGGATGATTGGTAGTTCAGCATCCTACCCTGTGACAAATGAAGCATTTGTTGTTCTTCATATGCTCAGCTCGTTTGACTGGTGTCAGAGGTATCACATCAATGTCCATTGCATTTGGGTCTCTATGGTTGTGGGAATTTCTAGAGGAAGGAAGTGGCATATAGCTTCTTCATTCTCTAATCTTTTGCAGGTGGTAGATGTTTTCGTCAAATACATGCACTTTCTTTATCCAATCCCTCCATTTTGTCAGCTGGGGATTCAGGGTAGCCATCATGTTAGCAAGCCTTTCATCTACCCCCCTTTTGTAAGATGTCAATCAAGATGTCATCATGACCAGTTTCCAATTGACTTCTCATGACCTTTAGTTCAAACGTGGTCACATATGTATCAAAGTTTCCTCTCTGTAGCATACCAGGCAGTGCTCTTTTGCTTCCATCTTTGAAGTCACTTTGTTTTAATTCGTACAGCTCATTTTGGGATCTTTCCTGTTGTCTGGAAGGAACAAAGGATTTGTGGAATGCTTCCCAGAATTGGACAAATGAACTGTCTGTGACCTTTGGATACCAGGTTTCAGCAAAAGCTGCCACTCATCCTATATTCATTTTATTGAGACAAGTGAGGATAAGGAGTGAGTCATTGTTGTAGATGTCCTGGTTAATGGTGAAGAAGGTGGTGATGGCCAGCATCCATCATGTTGCATCAATTACAGTCCTATTGAAGTCTCTGGGTAGGGCTGCCTGGAGTTCTCCTTTCTTATCATGATGGGTAGTTGTCACAACCTGTGTCAGCTCCAGTCCCATCTCCATTCCTCCATTCCCATCTCCATTCATATCTCCTCTCCAACTCTTGTATATACCTCCGGACTCCAGACTTGTTCCTGTTCCTGATATGTACTATCTCTATTTAGTTAGTTCTACTCATAGACTTCGCCCGTAGCTGTGTTCTCTATGCGAGCACAGCTCTGGCATTCTCCTACCCAGAAGCACAGCTCTGGAGTAGTTTCCCTTCTGCCTCTATCTCTGTCATCCATCTCAGTCATCTGTAGTACATAGCCTCGGACTCCAAACTATATATACTCTGTACTTACCTCCTGTACTACTCAGTCTGAATATTGATTCTAGCCATCTACTTCATTTCCCTCCTCAGTCTTCCTCCATCGGATTCCATCTCCGACCTCTCCTCCTTCTCCATCCGACCTCCGACCTCAGAGGACTGAGAGCGCGCAAGGGTACAGCATGCCACCCTGCATCACTGAGACCAATGTCCTCAACACCTCCGACCTTCTGGACCCCTTCTGGACCCCTCTCGTCACTCTCGACCTTTCGTCCACACCTCTGACTGACTGGAGCGAAGCAGAGAAGAACGTGCTCTAACAGTAGTATCTGCCATCAGAACATCCTCTTCATGGTCTGGGTTAGTAATGAGCACCACTGGAGAGAGCGAGGGAGCTGTGGCAGAGGGGGGGGCGAGAGTAGCATGTTCTAGTACAGTTTCCGGGGTGACAGATCATCTCCTTCATCATTCTTGGAACAGGAGGCTAGGAGGAGGGGGTCTAGGCACTCCAGAAGAGGTGGCTATTCTTCAAGAGGGAATTGGGGAGCTGGCTTGGTAGGGGTTTTCGAATGGTCTAGGTTCTACTGGGGTAGTACCTGGGGTTGGCTCATCTTCAAAGAACACTTCTTTGTGTTCCATTTCTTCCTCATACTCAGGGGAGGATTCTTGCTCTTCTGGTGTTCAGTAGGTTGTGGTTTCGAGGTGTCTTGCCCTTCTGCTAAATAGCAGGGGCAGAGGGGAGAGCTAGTTCTTTTGTTACACCAGTTGTACAGTTACTGAAGTAGTCGGATTGCAATACAAGTCCTATGAGCTGGAAGGCAACACTTGGACAGCACACCATCAATAGTGGTGTGAAGACTAATAGAATTCTTCCTAGTTCTCACTATCCTTCCAAGGACTTGTGGAGACCAGAGACTGCACATAGGATTGCACAGAACTAGCTAGAGAATCTCTATTGTACAGGGCATAGTTTAAATACCTAGGTAGAGCTGTACTCGTGCTAAAGTAGTAATTCTGGATATAGTAGCCAAGAGTTACCTAGTGTGGTAGTGTGGGGAATGCAGCACCAATAAAGAGATAGTGCTGTGGGAGGGCTATGTGTCCAAGAGTAGAAAGTGGGACATACCATATGTAGCAACTCAAAAGTCCTTATCTGGTTGCAGATACAAAGGGAACACCAGGTAAGTAGTGTCATCTAGGTAGGAAGGAAAGGTAGACCAAGCAAACATGGAAGAATTGTACTGCAGACCATATCGACCCAGAGTAAAGTTCATAACACTCATCTTCCATGCAACTGGCACCCCAAAGTTTGTAGAGTGTTATCAGGAGATCAAACTCAATACTCAACCACCATTTCTCTGCTTTCAACTTGCCGTGCTCAACATCACCAAGATTGGTGGGTGGACCTCAATTCCAGGAAGGTCTTGTTATTGTCACCAGGCACTTCTGAATTTGACTGATCTCATTGTTAGACAGGGGCTCGCATGACCTTGGTTCCACCTGCTGTTGCTTTTCACAATTGGTCCTGACCTCTTTCACAAGCTCATCTCCCAGTAATATTTCATGATCCCCACTTTCATGATCATCTACCTCCATTGCAACACTATCCTTGTCCATCTCCATCATTGTGGGCATAGACAGGCTCAACATCAGGATGCAAATCATGTCCTTTTTTGTAGGACACTTCCATGGAGACTGCAGCTCATCAAGTCCATTATGTTCTTCCAATAACTTGAACAGGACAAGTGCACATAACTTGTTTAGTGCAGCTTCCATCGACTTGGTTTTCATCATATTCCTCCCTTTTTCCAATTCTTGAGAGTCCACAGGTTTAGCTGGCGACACTTGAGAGTTGTGTAAGTCTCTGTTCCCTTGTTTATCGATGGCGACAAGGTCTCTAAAGTGAAATTGAGTTAGCCCAAGGAAGAGGTTGTGTATGCCATCGATAATAAGGAAGCAAGTGGGGTCCCAGTATGGCAGGCAGAGCAGCTTGGACCACCATATGCCTGTCTCCCTGAAGATCTTATTGTGTTCCTTCTTACTGTCTGTATCTCTCCATTGGGTGGCTGCTTTGTGTTGCTCCTAGCTGGTGCAGCATTTCTAACTATTGTAGTTGAAGTTCCCTCTATCTGACTTTTGCAGCCAGCAAAGGTTACAGAGGTGCCATGAAGTAGTGGCTGCAAAACCACTGATCTTGCAAGCAGCTGGCATATTGGTAATGACAAGAGCTATGGCCAATTGTACCAAGCAACCTATAGCATGCAATGTGGTTTTTGTGAACCAGGTTCTGAATTTCCAAGCAGCTTTAAAGCAGTCAACGAGTGGTCAGAGGAAGTGGTTAACCTCATCAAGTGAAGGTTCCTTCAGCCCCAGAATGACATCCACCAAATAAATGTTCTCTGGTTTGTACCAAAGACTAGGAGGGAGGTTGAGGATGGTCATTGCAATTGAGCCCACTGATTTCTTCTTCCTGGCAGTCTTGTTTCCATGAGGGTTGAACCAATCAATGCTAAGACTCCAAGCTAGTCAGAGGTCACTCCTCTTTAACCCATCTATGAAGTATTTTCCATTGGGGCCCTCAACTTCGGTAATTGCTGTCCCATCTTTGATATCCCATAGCTGATGTGTATCATTGAGCAGCATTCCACATTCTAGTACTTCCTCCATGCCTGGACGACTCAATAGTCTGGCAAAGAAGTCACTGTAATCCTAAACCACAAATGGCCTTACAGGTACTTTGATGTTCACACTGTCTTGTTTTGCTGCCTGACTAACAATTGGCTGTAAGGCTGGCCTCCTTGATACTTCATGAATGTGCAATGTTCAGGGTAGACATGCCATTTCCCATCCATAACAGGTGGATAAGTGCAGCAACATCAGGAGCAGGTCACGTAGGTGTGGGTTATCGGGTCAAGATTAATTTTTTTGCAAAGCATGCGTATGTTGCTGGGGAGATACCCTGCTCCAGAGTGCCTGGTTTTACTCTCCACTGCAGGCTTCCTGAGAAGGGTAGTCAGCAAGAGGTTCAGCAAGCCTAGTAAAGTGTTACACCAGGGGTGCATGACATGACCAAAGACATTGAAGATGAGCACTATGAGCATTGGCAAGAGAATGGCTGGACTGGCATTTCGAAGATGTTGGTTAAACTTACTTTCTATAGGCTCGGTGATGAGTAGCTGAAGATCAAATTAAGAAAGTGTCTCACCAGTGTGGATTGTCTCAGCTGCTTGTTCCTTTTGACAAACATCTTCCAGAGTCCATGCCTCCAAGGTTATTTTGATGCTCATCAGAGCTGTCAGAACCCACTCCATCTTGTCCATCAATTCGTTGAGCAGTAGCTCATTCGCATCGTCCCCTACAATGTCCAAGTGTGTGATTCTATGCTTGTTCTCCTCTAACCAAAGTAACTCCTCCTGCAGATTTGCTATTGCTGTCTCTTGCACTCCCTGTGTATCTAAGCTGTCTACCATGGCAGAAATAGTCTGTGTCCATCTGTGTAGTTTGTTGTTGATGAGGGCAAGCTGAGTGAAAACTGCATCTGAAAGTTTGTCAACTAGTGTCTGTGGTGTTGCATTCAGTGTGTTAGCAGGGAGTAATGTGGTATTGGGTGGGAGTGGTGGTGATATGGCCATTTCTCTATCACCAAGAGCCATTGCTTCATCTTGTAAGGTCATTTTGAACACATTTCACGAAATCTCTTCAACTGATGGGTCCTACCAGCACTGTCAATTTGTGTTACAATAATGCCTCAGGATCCACTCACATCTGTGGTCTCATTTTGTAAAGTCATTGCCGAAATATTTTGCACAATATTGACAATTGAGACATCCTACAACAGTAGTATTGTCTTATCCCATCCTGTCAACCCATCAGGATCTATGACTCACATCAGGTATGTCTTCAGGTATGTCTTCAGTTGACTAGGAACTTGTTAGAGCTGGAAACAACATGACAATAAAATTGTAACCTTGATGGGCACCCAATCATGGCACTGCAAGACAAGTTGAGTGCAGTCATTGCACCCATGATTTCGCTTTACTTCTTTACTTACTTCTTTACCCCCACAGACAGTGCAATTACACAGGACCATGACAGAGAGAATATCACAGCTGTCTCTTACTCCCTCCTACATATTATATGCCACCTTTCGATCCTTCTCTTACTAGGAACTATACAATACTATAACACTTCCAGATATAAAACATATGTATCACATTCCCCCTTGAAGGACAAGGATACCCTTTGTCTATTCTGGTGGAATGATCCCCCTCATGACAAAAGAACAAGGTTATATTCTGGCGAAAAAGAATGAAAGGATTTGTTTTCCTCAGCGAAGAAAGTACATTAACATTTTCCCTCTTGGGCTGTCCAATTGTTAAATTATGTCAAGGTCCAAACCGCTCCGCTCCGACAAGGCAGAGGGCATGTAGGGGGTGCAGTAAGCGGAGGACAAACGAAGGGACAGGGACGAACGAGGACTGCGGCTTCAGCGATGCGGGGGCACACTGCGCCCTTATGTGTTCTATGCCCTCAAACTTCGGAGGACGGAGGAGCGAAGGTCCGACTGGTCTGAAGGCAGAGGGACAGCGGAGGGGCAGAGGTCCGACTGGCCTGAAGGCAGAAGGACAGCAGGACAGGGGAACGGAAGTCGGAGTCGGAATCCGACAGAGGGACAGAGCGAGCGAGCGAGAAGAGAGCTTTAATCAATATTCGAACTGAGGGATAAGCCCTCAGTGACCGTAAGCTTAAATACTGTACAGAGGGGAGGGTACTAAATGGAGAAGGAGAGGGTAGCGTATGGTACATGATAGACACAAGACAGGACACTGACAGGAAGGCAGGACGCAGCACGAGGTACGAAGGACGGAACACAAGGTATACTAAAAGGTCTGGACAGGTAACAGAGTCCGAGTCGGAGGCGGAGGCGGACGAGTTCTGTGTGGTGAAAGGGGAGGGACGAGTAGCGGGGATGGAGAACGTCGGAGAAGGCTTACCCGTGTCGGAGTGGGTCGGACTTGTCACAGTTGTGACAAATTATCACAATAGATCCCCATCTCTTATTACCCTGTTGTGGCCCATGGTGGTCCCCCCATTACCTGACTCCCTCTGAGATGGTGGTAAGTCTCATGGATGACCCTCATCTGTCCTGCAACAACTATCATGCCAGGACCATGTCTACCCTGCTTTCCACACCAAACAACAGCTGCGTGAACAAAAAATCAGGCATTGCAGTCCCCATGCAATTGCAATGACAGTCAGTGACTCTCTACTAATCTATTGCAAGACTAAACCATTTGACAGCCTATGCTTTTGTGGTTAAAGGAACTTATTGCCACTCTTTTTGCAATCACTTTGCTTGGCATAGCCTGTTGTCTGGCCAAGTGGGGGCTTCAGGAGATCATTGAACCCTTTTATCCCTCTGAGTGGCCCCCTTCATGGATCTCCTAGTGGCCCTCTGAGTGGCCCTCTGGATACTCTGAGTGGCCCCCTCACATAATATTTAGCATCTGTACCATAAATAAGTCACCTGATATTATGTTCCATAAATATCCAAAATATGTGTCGCCTTCTTTGCTAAGGTTTGTGGACAAGCCCAAGTAAGACTTTGACTCAAAATCTGTTATTTGTACATATTAGGTAATAGAGGCTACATTTGTAGGCCCCACAAATATTTTCATCTTTTTAAAAAATGCGATTAATGATTCACTCTTACAAATGCTTATTTTTTATTCTGAATAAATACAGGCACCATTTTAGTAATCCTAAGTTTTCTAGGCAGAGTGATCCACATTTTCTGAATTTGTTGTGAAATATTTGTACCAAACATAGGTGATTTCCTAGGTGAAATCTTTTTTGGATTATATGATGCCTATGTTGTGAAAACTTATCTGACCCTGCCATAGGTGTGACAGTGATGTGTGAAAACCATGCCTTCTGCTTCCTTGGATCTGGAAGCACATGCACAGCTTTGCCCTTTTCCCAACACACCGTCATTCACACCTCAGACACGGCCAGATATGTGTAATGATTATATCAGAACCTTATTCTAACAGATATTAAACCTTTATTGTCAGGTAGCTGTGCACAATGTTACAATTTCTTTCCTTTATCCATATGTCTTCCTACTATCTTGCCTTCGTCCCTCCTGTTCCCACATCCCGGGTCTCTTCTTGTACACTCACATTCATGTTCTATTACTATGGAACGTTCTCAAAGTATCCATAGTTCCTTTGTAGTCATCACGCTTACCTTCTCATCCAATTCAACTCAGACTTCCACATTTAGTTTCTCTTTTGTTCTTTCCATTCTTAGTACATGGTCTGTGCACGGTTATCCCACCTATATAAACCCTAGCTACAGATCATGTACTCTATTCTTGATCTGCACAATTCAGTGTAACCTTGAGTCCTCCTCAGTCTGAGTCCCCTCCCTCAGGTCCTCATCCTTCGTCTCTAGTCCAGTCTTACGACTGTATAGTCTCTCACTCCCTTCGGGCTGAGTTGTACCTCTTTGTGAGTGTCCTGCCCGTCAGTCAGTCCTAGTCTCGATCCTCGAGGTATGCCCTGTGTAACAAAAGATCAAGAATCTCCCTTTGTCCCTCCTATTTAGGAGTAGGACACCCCAGTCACCACATCTCATTCCATCAGGCCCCCAGAATCCTCCAACAAGGATATCCAAAGTCAAGAGTCCTCCCATCGCTTTGTCCCAGTTCCTCCAGCCTCCACCCCATTGCACCATTGCCATCCTGTCTTCGCCTCCTTCTCTAGCAACTATGCCCCCATCCCATCACAAGCACCCCAGCCCCCAGCCTCAGCACCCCCAGTCGCTCCTCAGCCCCCAGCCCCAGTACCAATCGCCCCTCAACCCCCAGCCCCAGCACTCCCAGTCACCCAAGCACCAGGCCTCACCATGTCAGAACTTAAAGCTGCCCTCCCCATTGACTTCTCGGGTGAACCAGCCAATGCAGTCCACTGGATCAAGGCCATGAAGGCCTACTTCACAATCAATGCCACTCTTTACAGCACCGACAACCACAAGATCATGATGACCCTTAACAAAATGAGTAAAGGATGAGGAGTCTCCTTTTCTGAAATGTGGTATGACCACATGGCTGATGTCACCATCGCCAACACCGAGAAAACTTGTGATAAGTTTGTAACCAACTTCGAGTCCACCTTCTACCCCTTTGACATCAAAGCCACTGCCTGTCTGGAGCTATCCAAGCTCATTTAGAAGTCCTTCAAATGATTTGACAGAGAGTTGGACGACAGTTTCCAAAAGTACATCACCAATTTCCAGAACTCAAAGCTGGGATCACTGACCAAGCCACCCTCATTGACCAGTTCTCCCTTGGGCTGGATCAACAAATCGCCATTATGATTCTCTCCATGACGACCATCCCCACCACCATCACAGATTGGCTTGAAAAGGCCAAGACTTTCCACACCCAGAAAGTGCATATTGCCACTCTCAAAAAGGGACATAAAACCCCCTCGACCTTCTCCACTTGTTCCACCGCTCCTGACCCTAATGCCATGGATGTCGATGCCATTTGCGTCTCTAAACTCACCCCAGACAAACGAGCCCATTACTTCCTAGAAGGCCTCTGTCTTCATTGCTGAAAGAAGGGTCATAATGCCCAACAATGTCACACTTTCACCTCTCAGACCCCCCAGACTAGATCCTCCAACAACCCCTTCTGTCCACAATGAGTCCAAGCCACTAATATCTCTCCCACCACCTCCGCCGCCACCACTCCCTCCATCATGAAACCCCCATCTGCCCTGGAGAACTATGTCAACAGCCTCCACACTGGAGGAAAAGATGAAGGCGAGATCCTCCAGACCTTGAAACTCTGCTTTGATGATGTCCTGAAGGAAGAAAGTTCCTCAGGTTTTCTGTAAGGGAAGTCACTCCAACGTCTTCTTCCCTAGATATCTCTACTGTACTTGTAGGACTGCCAAATGAACAAACTATGCGTCTCCCAGTCCAATTGCAAGCAGGATCTCAAAGCATTGACACCACCACCCTCATTGATAGTGGTGCCACTAGCAGTTTCATCAACACTTCCCTTGTCCCCAAACTTTGCTCAGCCATTCGTCATCTTTCCCAACACCTCATTGCCTACAACATTGATGGAACCCAAAACCACCAAGGAACAATTAAATGGTCCATCACAGCAAATGCCATCTTTCCTGATGCCTCAGATAAAGTAACCCTCCTCATCACCTCTCTTGGATCCCCTTGCATCATCCTTGGAACACCCTGGCTCAAGAGAAAAAACCCCTCCATTGATTGGACTGCCAACACTCTCACTCTCCAGGATGCTGTGGTACCTCTTTGTGAGAGTCTGCCCTGGAAAGAAATCAAAACAGATCCATACCCCCGACATCTCAGAAAGATAACCCTCTCCACCCAGCTCGCCCAAGCCAAGAAACCAATTGAACAAGACGTCTCTTCCTGGTGCAGTGAATTTGCCGATGTCTTCTCTGAAAAGATGTTCAGC
>JBBPLV010000322.1:0-19886 GCA_038089975.1 Boletellus ananiceps | reverse complement strand
GAAGAATGGACCGGCTCGATATCGCTTGCAGCACCCTCGTCCTGTATCCGCTGTAGCAATTTGAGCATCCTTTTCTTCTCCTCGGCTGTAGAGGAACCCGACTGGATCCCTGTTTCGATCTCCGTCCGATAAAACGTTTCGGAGCACTGTGAATGCGACTTTTTTGTGCTGTCATTATGCGTGAGCGAGGTGTGAGCCAGAAAGCATACCTCCGACCGAAAACAGGTTAGGCTACAGTAGAATAGATTGCAGGATGGGCACGTGTACCTGGAGACTTGGCGTCTACAGCTGTCGAGAGGCATCTAACTCTCAGTGTCCACTCGACGAAACGAAGACGCGACGCACATCCCACAAGGCTCGCCCACACCAGCTGGCTCGTCCGCCTCACGGGTCTTGATCGTAGACATCACAAGGGGTCCATTTCCACAACGGTCACCGGATAGTACGTCAGCCACCCAGCTCCCGTCTACCACACGATGGTAGATACCCGATGGACCGATGCAAGGTCGACTTTTTCTGCCTTTTCTCATCTCCTCGATCCACGCATCTTGCGGGCACTCGCAGACATGGGTTTTGCAAGGCCCACTCCGGTCCAGATGAAGACTGTTCCAATCGCGCTCGAAAACAGAGACATACTCGCCAGAGCACGCACCGGCAGCGGAAAGACGGCGGCGTACTGTATTCCAGCTCTGCAAAAAATTCTAAACGCCAAAGCTGTACGTCTCGTGTGTTCGTATCTCCGGCCATTGTGGCTAATGAAGGCCGGTTGACTACTAGACACTGTCAACGGTCGATCCTTCGTACCGAGTCACTCGAGCTCTAATCCTTGTCCCTACTCGAGAGCTTTCCGAACAAGTGCAATCTTGTTTACGAAACCTATTGGCATATTGCGACAAAGAAGTGGCTATATCAAACATTGCGAACGGCACCGCGTCCCACATACAACGGTATGTCCCTCACCCTGCAGGGTGGCCGTCCCCCCACCACGCATTACCCTAGTACCCTGTTAGCAGACACTCCCGACATTGTTATCGCGACGCCATCACGCATACTAGGACTTCTTCAGTCCAAGGTATGTTGAACGTCTGCCTTCATGTTTCATGTCACACCTATCCACAGACGCTTGTCTTGTCCTCGCTCGAGAGTTTGGTTATCGATGAAGCCGATCTCATATTGTCGTATGGCAACGATGAAGACGTCCGCCAGATATTCGGAGGGGGCTATTTGCCGAACATTTACCAATCGTTCCTCATGAGTGCCACCATGACGGACGACGTGGAGATCTTGAAAGGTCTCGCTCTGCGCGACCCCGTGGGTCCTCTCCCTCTATTATCCTTTCAAGCATCTTATTATCGTTTTCTCAGGCGATTTTGAAGTTGGACGAAGAGGACGAAGATACGCCTCTACTAACGCAATACCTTGTGCGGTATGTCGAGTGCCTCTGATTTTTCCTTCACCATTCATACTACGGTTCAAGGTGCTCCGAAGTCGACAAGTTTCTCCTCACCTACGTCGTCCTCAAACTCCGTCTCATCAAAGGCAAATGCATTCTCTTTGTCAACGACGTAGATCGTTGCTACCGTCTTAAGCTTTTCTTGGAGCAATTCTCAATCAAGAGCTGTGTTCTGAACTCTGAGCTCCCACTTAATTCCAGGTAAACATGTTTTGATTCGATCCCCCTCACTTCCGCTCATCTTTCTTGTAGGTATCATACTGTTCAGGAATTTAACAAGGGCGTCTACGACTACATCATTGCCACAGACGAGAGTAGTGGAAAAACCGAGAGAGACAGCGACGATGAGCCGGAGCACGATGAAGGAGCACGAGACAGCCTTTCCGTTCCGGAGGACGATGGTCAGTAATCTGCTCCGTTTGCCTACACGACATCGCTACATGGCCTCGACAGAGAGATCGACCTCGATCCGGAGATCACCCGTGCCAAACACTAGATCACAAAAACGTGAGCGAACCTCGTCACCAGAGCCAAAGCCCCGGAAGTCTCGGAAGCGCCAGAAAAAGAAGACATCGGACAAGGAGTACGGCGTCACTCGTGGTATTGACTTTGTGGAGGTCGCTTGTGTGGTGAACTTTGATTTTCCGTCCTCCTCGAGGTCATACACCCATCGTGTCGGGCGGACGGCTCGCGCGGGTCGTACGGGGATGTCACTTTCCTTTATTGTTCCAGCAGAGGAGTGGGGAAGGAACAAGGTCGTGGGTTGCCTCGAGAGCTCCAGGGATGACGAGGTAGTGCTTGCGAAGGTCGAGAAAGAGCAGGTTTCCAGAGGAAACCCGATCAAGGAATATCAATTTGATATGCAGCAAGTCGAGGCGTTCAGATACAGAATGGAGGACGCTCTGCGCTCTGTGACCCGGAGTGCTATCAAGGAGGCACGAATAAAGGAGCTGAAAACGGAAATTCTCAACTCTGAGAAACTCAAGGTGCGTGCAAGTGTTTTCGTCAGCGTCTGAGTCGGCTCACTGGACGCAGGCACACTTTGAGGATAACCCACTGGACCTGGAATACCTCCGACACGATAAACCATTGCATCCCACGAGGATCCAGGCACACATGAAGCATGTACCAAAATATCTTCTACCTCGTATGACCTCAGTTACTGGAACTGAGGAAGGTGATTCCACCACAACGAATCCATCAAAACCGAAGGTTGGCTTTGTGTCCTTCAGAAAACCTTCACGTGGGCACCGCGGACGGGGAAGCGGAGGCAGAGGTGGAATACGTGGCGGAAGCAAGAGAAAAAAATCGGATCCCCTGAAAATATTTAGATAATGCCCACACCATATTGGCCGCCTACTTCCTACATAAGGAATGTACAAGTGGTATACTTCTGCGCACGAAGGGTGGTCAATCCGCGACACCTTCCTCCCATCCTTTGGACCGCTCGACAGCACGTTGCCATGCAGCCCAGGCCTTGTCCCTTTGAGCCAAAGAGATGCTGGGCGTGAAAGTTCTGCTCCCCTTGGTATTGACCTCCGCGAGTGTCTCTGGTCGAGAAAGATCCCAGCCGAACAAGCGGATAGCGGCCCCAGCTAGTAGAGCAGAACCCAACGCCGTTGACCTATCCGTCACCACGCTCAGCACCCAACCGCGATGAGAGACACATGGACACATACTCTCTCATCTCCGGTCTAACGACATCGAACCCTCCAATATCTGCCAAGATCTCCATGCAGGCATCTCCGTTCGTCATCCCCCCGTCAACCTTGAGATGCTTGAGGTCTGTCTTGGAGTCTAATTTCATGCTCTCTACTATAGCTCTTGTTTGAAAGGCGTTGGCCTCTACCGCGGCACGCGCGATGTGCGCCGGGGTGGTATAAGATGATATACCTGCCAGTACCATTCACAATCAGCTCCAAGAGTATCAACCCGGATCATACCGATGATTAGACCGGCAGCTCCAGGGTCCCAGTAAGGTGCCAGCAACCCAGAAAATGCAGTGACGAAGTAGATGCCTGCAGAATCAGAAGTGGACCGCACGAGATCATTTATCTCGCTCGCGGTCTTGATGAAACCCAAGGAGTCCCGCAGCCTGGACGCAGTCAGCGCGCTTCACACGATAGCTTTCGACACAAACCATTTGACGGCACTTCCTGCAACACTGACTACGCTAACGCGTTAGCCCGAGGGCAAGGGAATGAGGCAGCTGACCACTTACCACTGCCCTCCAAGGCATACACAGGGGCGGAACCAGGACCAAGTTGGTATGCGACCTGACCGGAATCTCGGTCAGTGATCGAGGATCCTTGACGACGCTTACGGTGCTCAGCAGCCCATGACTACTCTTGACTACTTCGCCAGCGGTGCAAAATAGCAAGAATGCGCCGGTCCCGTAAGTGCATTTAGCTTCCCCCCCAGTCAGACATTTATTTCCAACAAGCGCGCCTTGTTGGTCACCGACCAGGCCACCGATGGGTATACCCTTCAACGGGCCATCCGCAATGTGACCGTAGACTTCGGAGGAGGAGACAAGTCTTGGGAGAACAGACGGCCGAAGGTCAAAGAACTTGAGCATCCTGTCATCCCATTCCAATGTTTGGAGGTTCATGAGGAGCGTCCGCGAGGCATTCGTGACGTCCCCTATATGGATGCCGCCAGCAGGTCCTCCAGTCAGGTTCTACAAGTCTGTACGTCATTCCCGATCGTGAAGGGCTGTTGTGCCGCGTACATATACAACCCAGGACTCCACCGTGCCGAATAGTAGATCACCATCTGCATGCGCTTTACTGACCTCTGGGTCGTTGTCGATTAACCACCGCAGTTTGACAGCAGAGAAATAGGTCGACAACTTCAAACCAGTACTGATCGGGTACGATCGATGAGCGAAACGGCGGGAAACGAGCAACACCCGACAATCAATCTTACATATCGCGCAAGGCATTGACGCCTTCCTCTCCCTTGATGAATTCACCTGGCCTGACTTCGAGCCCAGTGTCCGCGAGCACACGTTCGTAATGGGCTACCGTGTTTTTCGTCCTCGAGTCAGTCCATACAATGGCCCTGGATAGCGGCTTTCCGGTGCGGCGATGCCATACCACGGCGGTTTCACGTTGGTTCGTGACCCCTTGAGAAAGGACGTGAGGCGGTAAAGATAGGCATGGAGGAAGCGTGCACATACCTATCACCTTGACACACTCCTTGGCCCAGCCGTATTGCTCCAACGTCTCGCAAGCGCTGGTGATACAGGCCTCCGAGACCTTCTGTATCTCGTCTGGATCATGCTCGTGCCACCTATCCGGTTGGAAAGACCATCTCATCGAGCACTAGATACCATCGCTCACCCTGGATGGGGATAATATTGAGGAAATTCAGACTGAGATTGTGCGACGATGTTCGCATATCGATCGAAGATGATGAACCTGACTGATCTGCGGGTTCGCAAGATAAAAGAGATCAGCGCTGATTCGGGAGATGCCTTTGGACTAAGCAAGCTCACGTTGTTCCGCAGTCTAGAGATCCCACAAATTCGCCTTGTTTGAGGCCCGCCATGTCAGTGGATGGTGCTAGACCAGTGTTGACGCTGGAGTCTACTTACAATACTGTCTCCGACATTAAATGGCCGGACAGTGTGGCTCAGGAACCAGCGGCTCGCATATGGACATGGCGTATACAAGGAGTAGCAAAGAAGTACAGTGCAGCAGTCCTAACAAAGTAATGTCCCTCGAGCTAGACGTCGGCATCACTATGATATATTTCCTTCTCCGATTCGGTCCAGGCAAATACTGGCAGTGGGTGGCCCTCCGTGTTGAAAACCCACTTCTCTAGCGGAACGATATCCTCGTCCAAAAACAAGAGGTAGAGATATTTGAGCGTCTCGGCCAGGAAGTAACTGACATCAAACGGAGATCGCAGGTCAACATCCAAGTTCGCTCTGACACCAAGTACTCACCTCGGCATGGAATCTCGTAGGATGGGATCCGTCGATTGAACTCTGTCCACACTCGCATATCCAGATGGAGTCTTTGCGACGCGCTCAATAGCCTGGAAGACACTCCAGCCTCTATGTCGCCATTTGACGTCTCCGGTCGTTCGCCATAAGATATAGAACGACTCGACTGCCTGTAAGTACGGGCTTAACACTGCTATCCGACAGAGTTAATACCAGCCACACCTCGGGACGCAGATGGTAGGTTGTACTCCTAATGGTGTAGTCCCTGGTGGTGGCATCGAGTTGCTTCTCTTTTACGGTCTTCGCGTCTGGATTGCCAACCCAAGGGTGTTTGTCCGCTACACCGGGTGGTGGACCGACCTGACCAGTTGCTTTCCACTCCTGCATAGCATCCATCCACTTGATTTCACCAGGTTTACCGATCCGCATGGTAACGATATCTGGCCCCAGTCCCGAGGGTTGATCCGCGTATGAAAGAGAACACGTTTGTGCGATACCCTCAGCGGCCCAGAGATGTAGGGCCGCGAGGTCAAATTCTGCGAGGGCTTCGTACCCCTCACGCTGTTCTGGAGAGAGGTCACCCCCGAGTTGTGTAATGTTGATTCCGATGGTCTCGAGGTTGTTTAGGGGAAGAAGGTACACCCCTAATGCTAGTAGGCCAGGAAGGAAGCAAGACAAGTGCTCGAAGGAATGCGAGACTGCGGTCTTGTTTCCATTGGTTGTTGAATCAGTGACGTAAAGTAATTCACGTTGAGAGGTAACGTAAAGGAGGTTATTGATGACATGAGTGGTAAATCTCAGGTCTTGGGGTAGTTAGTACGTATGCGCGACTTGAAAGCAGAGGAAGAGACCGACACATTTCAAGATTAGCTTTGTCAGAGCGCGCAGTAAGTAAAAATTGCTTGAGTGTATACTCGTGGCCACTATCCGCGGCAGCTCCGACCGACAGACGATCTGGGTAAGAGTATGTCGCTGAGTTCCAGAGATGGTTGACTCAGACCACGTACGTCTTGACGGCTTTCCGTCATGTGTATCCCAATGCATTGGATACATGCCTCCTGAGGAACTGAGGTTAGCGCTGTAGAGAAGATCAGTGATTGTGATGGCCTATGCTAACATTGTCAGGGCTGAGTGTGGTACAAGACAGGCGCAGCTGACACTGACACGATCAACGTGTACTTTCTTGCCTGTAATCTTTCCGAGATATGTATACTCCATCTGGAACGATGCTATTTCGGCGAGCACGCTGGGACTAGGCTGCAGCCCGGGCTTCCCACTCGAACTACTATGGAGAGCGTGTCAACAGCAACCTAGCAAAGGACACGGAGCGGATGCACTTGTAAGTGTCCACTCCAAACCGAGGGAAGCCGCTGGACGTGTTGAAAGCGGGCGAAAGCTTTGTTGCGAGTTCGTCCGCTTTGTCTCGCAGGATGTTGTTCGTGGACAGTGCATAGGCAGACAAGAGACCGCCCAGATAACGGATGACGGTTTCGAAGAACGGCACGTTGGTATTCTGCGACGGTCAGACGGGGGATATGGGGCAGTCAAAGAGGACGCACGGCGGGCAAAGAGAAGTTGGTGGCCGTGACGAGTGAGATGGCACGGGTGTACTCGTCTTCCAGGCCCATGAGCAGCATCGTGTCCAGGGAATCCACGGCAGTGACGCCCCAGCCGTTGAAGCTGGCATCGGGGGTGAGCGCTGGCTCTGCGGGCGCGGAGACGGCTTACTTGTCGACGGATCCGTTCGAAAGGGGTCGTAGTTCGTCATGGGGGAATGCATGGCGTTCGTAGCCAGTGTATGCGTGCGAGAACGCATTCTTCACTCGAGCTGCCCGGTCGGCCCAGACCTGGGGTGTTTCAGGAGGCCAAAAGAAGACATCTGGCTCCTGAGGGATGGTCGGACTGTCGCGCAGATAGGCGTTGTACAGGGTCCAGAGGGCTGCAGAGAACGAGAGGACGAGGGCGAGATAGCGCACGACGATGCCGCGACGGGGCTGGACAGGGAGGCGCGCGCACAGGCGGAGGCGGAGCAGCAGGGACATGGGGGCTGTTGGCTGCGTGGGAAGCGCGCCATCACATTATCGTGCTCGTCTGCGCCGACGACATTGGCGAGGCTGAGTTTGAATACGCTCGCAGCCATGTCCAGCTTCGACAAGGTCGTCAAGCTGGCGTGCAAGCCAAAGCCCGCCCCCCCAAAAGCAAAGGTGCCTCCTCCCCGCCCGACCCCGGCCCCGTCTCACCCCCCGCTAGTACCTCGATCCCATCGTCGCCGCAACCTGGTCCGAGGACGGCGCCGTTCACGATGTCTGCAAGGCCCTCGTTCCCCGTCTGCGCGAGCCAAACGCCATTGTCCGCAGCCCCCCTCCTGACCCGTTCGGTGCTCACCCCGTCACAGGTCGTGTTCAAGGCTCTGATCGTCTTGCACACCATGATTCGCAACGGAGCAACCGACAACGTGCTCGCTCATCTCTCCTCTTCAGAGGTGCTCCGTCTGCGCAACGTTTCAGCTGGAAATTGGGAAGGTGACCGACCCCCTCCCCCTTGACACCGCATGCACCCACTGACCGCCCCCCGCACAGGCTACAATGCGCCCCAGAACATGCAGCATTACGCTCTTTACCTGGACTCTCGTATACGGGCATACCGCGAGCTCAAACACGATGCGATCCGCGTCCAGGCCGAGACAAATCGTGATATGCGCCTCAACAACTCGCTCGAAGAGGACATGGCATACACCACAGCACCCCCGCCCAAGGCATCGTCAACCAAGTCAAAAGCGCCTCAGAGAAGCAGAACAATCATGGGCCGCAAACTCCGTGTCATGACAGTGGAAAAGGGCCTGCTGAGGGAAACCAAGACGGTGCAGAAAATGATAGACTCACTGGTCGAGTGCCGGGTATGCTTCGCCACGTCGTTCACGTGCCGTCAATTGAGACTACCCCGTCCAGTTCTATCTGGACGACCTTGAAGACGAACTTACCATCACCGCTCTGCGAATGCTTGTCAAGGATCTCCTCATTCTATTCCAGGCGGGTAATGAGGGCGTCATAAACGTGCTTGGTGGGCATGGCCATCTACACGGCTAATGCACCCTGCTCATCGGATCTCAGAGCATTACTTTGAAATGTCAAAATACGATGCGGAAGAGGCGCTAAGCATCTATCGCAATTTCTGCGATCAGACAGAGCGAGTCGTCGAGTACCTCGGCGTTGCCAAGAAATTGCAAAACCTCTTGAATGTTCCAATACCAAACTTGAGGCATGTATGTACCAAGCCCCATGCTCTTCCTGCATATAGGACTGACGAAACTAGGCCCCTGTTTCCCTCGCAAGTTCGCTTCAGGACTATCTAAACGACCCAAACTTTGAGCAGAACAGGATCGAGTACAGAGCAAGCAAAACCAAAGATCGCAACGGACCTACCCCAGCTCAGGCACCCGGAGGTACTGTGTCCATTAGTCAGGCACGCCCGACTTTTGTTCACGTTGACTCTAGGTACTTCCATGACATCAACGAATTCGGCGACTACCGAAACACCGGTCAAGCCTCCGTCCCCCCCGCCCGCCGCTAATGGCGACCCTAACGTCATAGATTTCTTCAACTCTATTGAAGATCGAGCACCTACCTTGAGCGCTGTTGCCAGCAGGCGAGCTCTGATTCTTATGCCTTTGATCTTTCGTTGACGAATCATGTAGTCCTACGAGCAACTATTCTCAGGCCGCATACAACCCTTTTGTCCAGCGACAGATGACCGGCGTTTTTACTTCTCAGCCGTTTGGTGGACAAGTGCAGATCCAATCTACAGGATTCCCGCCCTCGGTGGCATTTCAACCTACTCAACCGCTGCCGTCATCCCAGGCCCACAACGTTACTATCCAGTCACCGTCGGTGCCTCAACACCGACCGTTTTCGACGTTCATTCCCCAACAGGCAACAGGTCTACCGTCCGTACCGACTCCCAGATTTCTGCAAGCTCAACCTACTGGTGCAAATCCCTTTAGACAAAGTGCGTTCATTCCGCAGGCAACTGGAATGCCCACGGTCAACAACACTGGAATCCCATCGATGCTTCCACCGTCTCCACCGTATGCTCCGCAAATAGACGCCCTACCTCAGACGACAAGCAGCTTTTCATCTGGACAATCTATGGCTCAGCACGTGCAAGACGGGCGACAGGTACTTCCAAGTGTGCAATTTGGATATGTCAACCCACCATCAGAAGTTCCTGCACGGCCTGCATCCACACCGCTCACCAGTATTGCTGCCAACCCATCATCTGTATCCCCCCCAGTGGCGCAACCTGTGAGGTCACACCAGACAGGCTCTCGTAACCCGTTCGGTGTCCCGGTGACTCCCGTTCCTCCTATACCTAAACAACCCACCCTTTTGGAACTCTCCATGGGTTTCGGGCGGCTGGGTACAGAGGGTGGCCAACCATCACCTCAATGGCAATCAACGGCTGTCACTCATTCCCAGGTACCGAACAGCACTACAGCGACAACAGAGTCAACATTCTCCGCTGTTGCGTCCTCGTTTGCATTCATGAACAAGCCCAACGGGAACACCTCTTTTGCCGGTGATACAAACCGTCTTGGTTCGCTCCAGCACACTCCCCAGACGGCTGCCGCACTCACGGGCTCGGATTCACTCACATCTCTTGCCTCCCAATCCACTGACACTACTGTCTCTTCTTATGCTTCCTCGACCCCGACGACGGGTCCCATCAAACCTCAGCTTACTGGCTTTGGTGGAGTAAAGCCCTTCAAGCCTACTTCCAGCTTTGGTGCTTCGCTGCTGGAGTCTCTTCCGCCCATACCTCAGTCTGGCACGACGACACCTGATGGCAGTACACAAACCGCTGCCCACTCGTCTACTCCCTCGCTTCCCGCGAACATCACCCTGACTGGGTTAGCCACGTCTAGCGTGGGCAAGGGTACCAATGAAGTCGGGACTGTGAATTCGCAGCCAATGGGTGTACCCCAACCTATGCAAAGAGCAAACGGAGGGTTTACTCCTGGAGTTGGCCTCCGGCCTCAAGTTACCGGAGCTCTTGGAGCTGCGAACCCGTTCCGGGCGACGATGTTTGCCACACCGACCGCTCCATCTACTGTAGGCAGCGTGTCGCAAACATTTGTCTCCTCTGCATCGACACCGCTGTTTGGGGGGCTAAGCAATGGGGCCGGTGCATTCAGCCCATCGTTCACCTATGTTGGTCAAGACAACTCGAACGTGCAGCTGCAGAATGGCGGAGCCTCCTTGATATAACTCTGCTAGGCGTGATCCCATTCTCTGCTATCTCGTTCACACTCCTTTTCTGTCTCCCTTTGGTGCACACCCATCGTAGTTTTTGGATAGCCTTATTTTCTTTCTTTTTTTTTTCACAGAGCAAGGTACCTGCGGATTTCATCGGTCGAAAGCCTCGACGCTGATTTCTTCAGTCTGAGCCTTGTTCATTTCGAGCTGTTCTCCGATCCAATGTAATCTCAATGCTAGGTACCCGTTCGCAAATACCCGCTCTCATGTATTCCTGACGCTCTGCAATCCAGTCTCTTCGCAGCAGCAGAGCACAATAATATTTGTCATCAAGCGCAAACATCACGCCCACGTCGTGATTTGTGGACGCGTTCGTGGCAGCGCATTGCAAGATGGCGTCGTGAGTCGCGTCTCCCCCCAGCATCTCCGGGCTCATGTTCTGTCTCGCCCCGCTCAGCCAGAACTCGCACTCCACCACAGACACCCCAGCGGCCGCCGACGCGTCTCCGGTAGTGACCGCCGAGATGGCGCTTGAGCACGCGCGGCGTGCGTTCGCGCTCAAAAAGTACGAACAAGCGGTCGAACACTACGCCACCGCGCTCGAGTTGCAGTGCGTCCGCCCCCCCTCGCTTCTCTCTCTGTCTTTTCGGGATGACCTCGTTCTGCAGGACGCAACACCACCCGCACGACGCGCCCGAGATGGCGGATCTGTATTTCTCGTACGGGATGGCCCTTTTGGAGAACGCGATCGCGCAGGCGTCCGTGTTGGGCAAAGAGCCCGAACCTGGCCCGGAGGGCAGCGAAGAGGAAAAACGTAACGTCACCCCGTTCTGCACCGACGACCACGCTTGACCCGATGTCCTCTTGTTCGCAATATAGGACCGGGGAATGGTCCCGTGCTAGAATTTGGCGACGAGGGAGAAGAAGAGGACGACGAGGACGGGACTGTTGATCTGCTTGGAAACGCTACCAAGGAGCCCGAAGAGGAGAGCGACGATGGAGACGGCGGCGAAGGCGAGGAAGGCGAGCCAGAGGACGACTTCAACGCCGCATGGGAAGTGTTTGAGCTCGCCCGTGGTATATATGAAAAGGGGAGCGGCGACGACGACACGAAGCTCAAACTCGCGGACACGTATATCGCGCTCGGAGACGTGTCCCTGGAGACTGGTGCGGCCTCGATGCTGCGCCGTTGCTGGGATCATTGATGCCTGTTTCCTCAGAAAAGTTTGACCAAGCGGTCACTGACTACTCTACCGGTCTTTCACTCAAGGCTGACCTCTTGCCGACGGCCTCGCGACAGATTGCGGAAGCTCACTACAAATTGAGTATGGTACTCGATCTGACCCCCGGTCGGCTTGCCGATGCCATAGTACACGCGGAGAAGGCACTTGGAAGTATTCTGGAGCGAATTCAAGAACTCGAGGATGGGCTTGTCGGGAATTTGCCTCCCGTTCCAGTCGCGGAGGTGGGAGAGGACAAGAAAGGGAAAGGGAAAGCAGTCCCCCCCTTGTTGGCTCGAGACCTGGTGCAGAACATGTCCAAGAGTCGGATGGAAAATGAACTGCAGGAGCTCAAAGGTCTGAAGGAAGATCTCGCCGTCAAGGTAGGTCACCGAGTTCTCGATGAGATGCACCGACTAACCGGCT
Source organism: Boletellus ananiceps (assembly GCA_038089975.1). NCBI lineage: Eukaryota > Fungi > Basidiomycota > Agaricomycetes > Boletales > Boletaceae > Boletellus > Boletellus ananiceps. The sequence continues at coordinate 7,583 of JBBPLV010000322.1, read as the reverse complement.
ACACCTTAGGTCGACGAGCTCAAGACAACCCCAAAAGCACCGACAGAATCAGCACCTGCTCAGGTCGCGAGGGCACTGGACCAGGAGCTGAACACAAATTCAATAGCTGTGCCCGGCCAACCAGCTGTCGTCCATGATCTGACTTCTATGGTGAAAAAGAAGAAGAAACCAGCGGACGATGAAAACAGTACGAAACGCAAAGTTGATGACGGGGACGCTAGTCCGATGACGAAAAGGGCCAAGCTCGAGAGTGAGTCGTCGTCATGATGGATTCCAGTGTTTTACAGCTTGCATGGCACGATACTCAAAACGGGACATCGGATGCGTCTATCCGAGCATGCTTGTATCTCTTCTTACCGTTGCCTGCTCCGAAATCTCCCACAATGTGTCCCTTTTTGTCTTTACTCCTCATCTTATACTTGTAGATCACCAACCCATCAAGTCCTACGGGCCCCCTTGCATGTATTCTGCCCGTGCTGATGCCCACCTCTGTGCCGAAGCCGTACCTAAAACCGTCGGCGAAGCGTGTGCTCGCGTTGATAAATGTCCCAGCGGAATCGACACCACGACAGAATTTGGATCCATCGGTCTCCGACTCGGTGACGATTGTATCGGTATGATGAGAAGAATGAGTGTTGATATGGTGGATCGCAGCATCCAACGAGTCGACTGTCTTGATGGAAAGTTTCAAATCCAAGTGCTCCGTGCGATAGGATTGCTCGTCAGAACTGACGATGTCATTTGGATGCGTGCGAGCGACAGACTCGGGGATTGCAGAGAGAGAGGGCTCATCGCAGATGAGTTGCACGCCGGTGCCCAAGAGGGCGCGCGCGACCTCTATCCAAAGCGTGTTGACCAGACTTGTGTGGACCAGCAACGTCTCGGCGGCATTGCACGCAGAGGGATAGTCGATCTACGTTGCCTGAGCGTCAACCGACCGTCTCGGAGACTGGGTACCGTGCGCCAACCTTGGAGTCGACCACAACGCGGACAGCCTTTTCCGGATCAGCATCCTGGTGCAGATAGACGTGACAGAGACCCTCTGCATGTCCCATGACAGGAATTCGGGTGTGGTTTTGAATGTTTCTGACGAGCTCATTGCTGCCTCTCGGAATGACCAGATCGATGAACTGATCGAGCGCGAGCAGCGTGGAGACCTCTGCTCTGGTTTGCACAGTCTGGATGTACGTCGGGGGCAACGTCGATTGCTTCAGACCTTGCGAGATGGCCTTGGCGAGTTCGGCCGTCGTTCTGTTGGACTCCTTCCCCCCCTTGAGGATGGCAGCGTTCCCTGACCAGTGTGATTGGCATGCACCGTGGAAGACGCGAGGAGAGTGCCCACCAGATTTGATAGCCAAGGCCGCGATATTGACGACGACCTCCGGACGGGCTTCGAATATGACCAGGAGGACGCCGATGGGACACGAAACGCGATAGAGCTCGAGGTCGTCGTCGAGCTCGGAGGCATAGGACACGATCCCGGTGGGCTCTGGAAGAGCCGCGACGTCGGAGACGCCTTTGACCATCTGTTCCCACTTTCCGGGCTTGCCGAGGTCCAGACGACCGAGCAGTGGCTTCGACATGCGGCCGGCGTCCACGTCGCGCTGGGCGTCCTCGATGTCTTGTCGATTGGCGCTGAGGATCGCATGTCTGTTGATCTCAAGCTCGGCCGCGATGGTCTCCAGCGCGGTCTTGCGCACGCTGGAGGGAAGCAGCTGTGAGGCCTCAAAGGCCGCCTTGGCGCTGCGTGCGAGAGCCTGCACACGGCTCTGAGAGTCGGCCATGTGGTGCGTGTGCTCCGGCTAGTTGTGTACCCGGCCATTGCAGCAAGCAACCAATTGTCTCGATGTTCGAGACAATACCGTACCCATGTATAAAGCTCTCCTCGTCCCACTCCCGCAACTTGCTCGCTTCCCTCTCCATGCATGATGCCAGTGGGCTTTAATTGTGTGCCACGTGCGCCCCCCTTCCTTCTCGCCCTCACCTTGCTCGTGCATGCTCAGTCTTCATGTGTCACACCACCTCCCAGCTGGCCCCAGGCCTACCCTGGTATGCCCAGTGGTGGTTACAGTCCGGAGTGGCAGGCCTGTGCGTCCGCTCACGCGTCTTCGGCATCTCCTCGTCAGGCTCACTCTGCCCAGACTTCCGAGTGACAGACAGTCTTCCGAACGTGACATGGCCCCTTGCTCGCAACTGGGCGGGAAATATCCCTGTCCAAAGAGAGGGTCATCCAAACGACTCTCTCTTCTTTTGGGCGTTCGAGTCATCGAACGGCTCGTTCACCGCCCACAGCAACGAACCTTGGGGTATTTGGCTAAACGGAGGGTGAGCTTGTCCGCTTTGTCCACATCACTTTGCCAACAGTTCCGGGATCATAGTCCCGGTGCCTCTAGCCTTACTGGACTTCTTTTCGAAGTGTGTCTTCCTGACAATGTTTCAGACCGTGTCGCTGAATTCTTGCTCACCACAGAATGGTCCTGTTCATATCTCCAACACTTATTCTTTATTCGAGAATCGATATGCTTGGACCAGCGTTGCTGATTATGTATGGATCGACCAGCCCGTGTACGTCATTGCTCTTAGCTTCGCCATAGCAGCCTTGACGGGTGTGATCTCAGCGGAACGGGATACAGCACCGCTGACGCAGACGGATACGGTGGGTCCCACAGACATGTCACGACCTAGGCTAACATTAGTTTTCTGTCAAGTATACGACGAAGACCAAATGGCTTCTGATTTCGTGCGTGTGGGGTATTTCTACACGCGATCGAATACCGACCCATCACTTGCAGATGGGTTTCCTGGACAACTTTGTCAAAGTGTTCCCTAATCTCGCAAACCGCCCCTTGTACCTCACAGGCGAGAGTTACGCCGGGATGTACATCGTGGGTTCTATGTTTCAATTTGATTCCTGTCCGTGACGCTCTCCAGCCTTACATCCTCAAAGCTTACTTTGAGATGGCCCACCCTCCCGTTAGCATTCAGAAAATTGCCATGGGCAATCCATCAGTAGGATCCTTCCAAGCATTCGCATATCTGCCTGTAGTCAGTGTTTTAGAAACTTATCCGCAAATTATCGGATATGATACCGAGGTCTTGGAGTACTTTCGCGAACAGTGGGTAAAAACACGCACGGTGACATCAAGGTGCTGATCCACGTCTAGGACAAGTGTCTGTGGCTACAACCTCACCCTCCAGTACCCTCAGCCCAAGCACTTCGCAGCCCTGGAGTACATCTCTGGCGACAATCCCGCTTCCATTGACGCGTCTTGGAAATACAAGGCGAAATCGACAAAGCAAGAATTCATGTTGGAGGTTCAGAATCGGTACGCTGCTAAACTCGCCAAGCGAGATGGCGCTCTCGCGAAGCGCGAGAGGATCCATGCCCGCGAAGCATGGAAGCGTAGCATCGCCAATCGCACCAAACCAACCATTAATCCTTGGTATGGCTGTGACCTGCATGATGAAATGCTCGACTACGCTGTCAACTATACATTCCCTTGGTGTACGACACTCTTATTGCGACACTTTGATCATTTACTGATCATAGGAGAGCACTGTAGCTTTAAGCGAGAGCTCAGGGGGCATGTTCGATCAGTACAACATCCCTGACGCTCTGAACCCCGAAGCGCCTATGGACGCTTCGGTTTTCCTCAACGGTTCGTCTTTGCTTATCCCTCATCGAGATACAAACCGACCCTCTTTCATCTAGACCCGCGAACTCGTGCCGCGATTCATGCTCCCACAAGCAAAGATTGGGCTGAGACCGTCGAATATCCTTTTGGGAATAGTAAGCATACGTATGAATGCCTCATTCCATGTTCATAGATTCAACCATAGATTGTTCGAATGGCGACCCAAGTATGTTTCACCCCCCCTTGTTTGAGCCCGATGAAAGGTTATCCAAGCAATTCTTGTTCTAGGCATCGAGTAGGTGCTCGACTGTGTAACTAATTATCTGTACTCAAAAAGGGGGTTAGGTCAATGGCGTTTTTATCTGACCTTGCAACGAACGCTACAGCGCACCATATGAAATTTATTATATACTCTGGGAACGACGATTCTCTCATTCCGCATTATGGTTCCCAAGGTGAGTCGCTCGTGTTCATTCGGACGTGGCTAACGCGTATCAACAAGTAACCATTCAAGTACGGCCTTTACTTCTTGTCATCGTGGCACTCACTCAGTCGTTATACTTTTCAGAACGCGACATTCGGTGGCATTCAGGGCTTCACTCGCAAGCCAGAGACCCCATGGTATAACGACGCCGGCGAGTTCGCCGGTATCGTCCATCAAGAACGTGGTTGGTCGTATGTGCTTGCAGTCCACGCAGGACATCTTGTCGGCTATAACAACCCCGTCTCTGTCAGTGGCACACCGCTCTGATGATTTGCACAGGCTAATACCTTCATAGGCCCTCACGCTCGTTCGGGAATTCATCTTTGGCAATAACCAAACAGGTCTCGTCACACACACCGGCTCGGGAGCTGTTACCGTCGTTGGCGGAGAGGTAAGCTCCTTGGGCAATAAAGTCATGACCGGTCAAGCCGGGATCTACTATGGTTCTGCCACGACTGCGTCGACCCACTTCTTCCCGACCGCCACCGTGAAGGCCTGGAATTCACATCTTGCAGCCCACACTTTGTATCCTGCAGATTAAATGCCTTCCCTTGGGATTCTCTGGCAAACACTTTTGTGTTCCTTTTGCAAGCATTACTTTATGTTGGTTCCCTTTGCATGTGTTCTGGTTGTTGGCAGGGTCCAGAACTGGACTGGAGTTGCATTCATCATATCTATTGTTCCACAACTTGGCAATTATTATTGTTAATCATCATCAGCTGTCTGTATGCTGGTTTTCAATGTTATTCCAATTACAAAAGAGATTTGAGATTCCTGTGATGCTGCTGCCACTTGTGTAAAAGTATGCTACATAGTGCAAGTATCAAGTATAAATGAGATGTAGATGGATCTCACCTTCGTACTGGATGGAGTCTGAGACTGAAGTGTAGATACACATCAGAGCAAAATAAGTCCACATGATTATGTAATCACAGATGTAACTGAACAGTTTGTACTGTAGACCATATGAGGGTGATATCACAACAATTTAAACCACATGTTATGTATGATAACTGCACATCAATGCACCAGTGCAGCATCACTCAAACTCCTGATATACATAGTGTGAATATGTTGTAGATTTATTATCAACAAGATTTGTTTGCCTTGTATCAACACCAGCAAGACTGACCAGATTGAATATTTGTGCTTGTGCCTTTTACATCTCCTATCCCACTCATCAAGCTTTCAAATCAGAGATGCATATCATTTTCCAAGAATCAGCTATGAGTCCTAGAATTGCTCAAGTTCACACTGTAGTACTATCTTTTGACCATCACAATAAGCTAGCATAAAGATAGGAATGAGATCAAACAGTGCTGAGCTCAATTGTAAGTGCCACAGCTAGCTTTGAGAACTCCAACATGTGGTCAAATGAGAATTCAGATGAGATATCAATGCGACTGGAGATAATCAGTAACAATTCACGGTGATACACAAAAACTTACTCTCTGCTGGTGTGAATATTGTCGAGGTTGGCATTCTGGAAAGTCGACTCTAGAATGGAATGAGTAAGATTATTGTCAAGGCCAGAACAACATTACCAATGGTAAAGATGGATGGATATCCAGCCTTGGACCAAGAAGCACTGATGGGCCCATTAGCAGAGTACGAGGTAGGAGAGATGGGATAATGCATACTGGTCTGAACATGCATAACCACATTTGGTCTCGACATAAGGAATGGACAGATAAGCGTCAATAAGCTGCTTATTGTACTTGGTCAGGCTAGATTCCACGTCAGCTTTCATAGGCGGCGGCCCAGGTAAATAAGAAACTTGCGTGTCATCCACAAAGTCTATAATTACGCCGACTTCCTCCCTGGTGCCTTGCTTGACCCATGCAGTCATATCAAACTAACAACAATGAGCGAAATCTAGCAAAAGAAATTTAATCATACCTGACTCATGGCATAGACTTCGAGGCCTTGAGCTGCATAGGCCTTTGCCACTGCTTGCGATCCGAGTAATCCCGCCTCCTGCGCATCATATAAGCTTCTGAATCGGAAGCCCCGATAACAGAACTTACTTCAGCGGAATACCAGTGGAACTCAACGGGTCTCTCTGGGTCAAAACCAGACGCCAGAAGCGCACGATAGGCCTCAAGGATGGAGACCGTACCAGAGCCATCGTCGTCCGCGCCTGGATAAATGTTTACAACATTTCACTACCGCCAAATTGATACTGACCTGGTGCTGGCAGGAAAGGCCACAAATTGGTGCTGCTCAAAGCTCTCAGTGCGTTCACATCACAATGACAAACTACTTGCCTGTCTTGGTGAGCACCAAGTATCACAATTCTGTTATCCGTTTGAGACGAGCCATTGATTCTAGCGATCTAGGACGAAATTAATGTATAGTCGAGAAGCAAAGCGCATTCCGCACAATGGAATTCTGGCCCCATGAGTGTTCGAATTCATCAATTTTGATACGTGGCTTCATCACTGGGGAGGCATTCTCGTTTGTAATCTACGAGGGATTAATTGATCATCCATTAGCAAAACGAACATGAACTGCACCTGTTCGACCTTCGATAGCAACCACTTTTGACTCTCTCTCCCGATCTGCATAGTCGACACTTAGTACCTGCACGATCTCATGCCGCAACAACAGACCTTGCTACGATAATCTATAAGTAAATGGCAGTAAGTACAGAGCAGGAAGGTCAAATAAATAGCTCGTACACCGTGTGTGGAAGCCAGAGAACTTCTCCAGATTCTCCCTTGGACCCGCAGTCGACAGGGTCTGGATGACACTTGTCACTTGTTCATACAGCCTCGGCGGTGCATAAGAGACTGCTTAACATTTAGCAAGGCCACAAGCCCGCCTCGGTCGATCACGCACTCTTGGACTGTGGCCGCAAGTGAGAAAACGATTCAAGATCAGGTGTATCTGTACTAAAGCACACAGTCATCACACAGTACTTGAAGCATCAAGTTGGGGCACTTACACATCGAAGAACCTGACACCCTTCGCTTTCGCCTCGATCTATTCCGGCAATGTTGTTAGCTGGTTTAAGATGCTGGTAATTCTGACTAACCTTCTCGAGCTCTGTCATGCGCACGGGGCCTTGACCTTCCAGCTGCACGAGCCGAACCGCGTTGAGGTCAAGGTCGAAACCCTCCATTGTACTAGGACTCGCGTCAAAAGTCTGACCGTTGAGGGTGACTTGGGCTGCATTCTCCGAGCCGTAGAACGCTGGAATAGTAGCGGCGAGGGACCCGCCAACAAACGGGAGCAGTAGGAAACTGGACTTCATGTTGGCGATAACCGTGATGGTACTCTCTCGCGAACCGAGTTATATAGCAGACCAGTACAAGCTTGGACCGACAAGCACATACAGACCAAAATAGTCCCACAGGTGCACGTGACCAACCACTTCCTAATGACATCGAACGGGCCCGATGTTAAACAAAAGATTACACAGCTGGAACACACAACGACAGCCAGGGCCCAGGTGGTTTCCT
>JBBPLV010000321.1:0-22661 GCA_038089975.1 Boletellus ananiceps | reverse complement strand
ATGTTCTCCTCCCTGCTCACCCGGTTATTTGGTGTTGGAATAGGAGCTGAGCATATCTATGTCCTTTGTACCGCCTTCCTGCTCTCGTCCCTACACGCGACCGTGCCCGTCCAGCAGGTAGGACTTGAACGCCTCTACAACACCAAAATTTGCTTCGTTTGAATGTGGCCGTCGGTCAAGCACAAACACGAACCCACCAGACTCAGAAGCAAGGTCCGGAGCAAGCAAGACCCGCAAGGGGACAAGCATTGTCCCTTCCCCGGCGTGGAATTCAAGACCGTCACTGGCGCTGGTGCCGAACGCCAAACTCGGTCCGCTGTGCAAATATTCCTAGCTTACCCGTTGCATCCTATGTAGCCCGTCATGGCGGAGCAAGGTCAAAAACCACTTGATTCGTAGTTCCCTGGTGATGTGAGGTGGCAAGCCTATACCGACGCGCGTCATCCGGGAGCCCTGCACAATCTCGGAGCTTGTGTTCCTACTGATCTGCGTGCCAGACGGCAGTAGGGGGCACGTGGACACCAGATGAGGTACTGCATCTTGCGATTGGGGTGCCATGGAAAGTGGGCCATTCAGTCAGTCGCGCATCAGGCGATCATGGGGTTCCCAAGATATTTCGGCATCCAGCAGTTTATTTTGAGCACACGACTGCCAAACGAAGGTCTGGAAGGATGCCGCAGTCATCGCCAGGAAGAGTCAGACCGCGGGTGAACCTCCAACGGCTAGAAAGTATCGTTAGACAGGTGGACCAGGTTTGTGAATTTGAACCTGTTTCTCTCACACGGGTGTTCGCGTGCGCTTATCTTACGCCTCTCAGGTATGCTTTCCGTTCGACGCTCTGCTTTTTCCTGACGTTGATCTCAGAGGACCACAATGCGGGAGCATCTGTTTGTCCTGGTGTACTTTTCTCCACGTGTTGGAAGAGGCAAATCGAATGCAACTGTTAAACAAGGCGGAGTCCCATATGTCATTTCTGATAGAAGGGTCATTAGTCAAGGACCACGTTTTCGAGCATGGAATCAAGTGCTTATCACAAGCCGAGATCGTCCGTCGCAATGCTGAGGCCCACGCATGGAGACGACGAAGCGAAATCAAGGATTTTACCCCAGGATTCTCCAAAAGGAACATTCCAGTCGAAATGAGAGGGGCCAGGAGAAGCGCTGGTGTCTCGGGAGCGTTGGGAGCGCCAGACACCCAAACGTGCTAATGGCGATGGAATTGTGGTGCTGCGTGTTGTCTAGTGTACAACACTCTCGGTTTGTTCGTCGCGCTATGAGTCGTAATTTCCGTGTTGTAATGTATGCAGCTCTATCCTGCTCTGCTGGGTCCATGGTTTCAGTTTGTGCAACGCGGTCGGTCGGGGACGACTGATGTCAACGCGGCCGGCATACCACAACTTGATCCAACCATCCGTTCCATCCGTCACTCGTACCTAGGTCCATCACGGTTACCATCCACGCATCCAAGCACGACACATCCCACTCAAGCCTCGCAACTAGTACGCACCATGACGGTGGAGATCGCAGTCGCACACGCTCGTTCTAGAGCATGGACCGGAGCCGAGCAGCCCGTGTCGTCCGCGAGAAGAGCGTGCCAAATCACGCACGGCGAGGTCACGATCGTCGACGCACCGCTCTCGCTTGTCGCCATGTCGGCAAACGTGTCTCCCATTTTTCGAAGGGGGTAGATGACGTGTGAATGAGGAATGCACCTTGCAGACTTTGCGGACAGAGCGGGTGGTGGTGTCGGACGGGGACGTTTTTCCAAAGGTCGGTGGGGCCCTGAGAGAATGGGGTGCGCGTGTGCGCGAGACCCAACGTCGGTGTAATGTCGCCTAGTAATGGACAATTGGGGGGTCAACGAGTACGTGAAGCCATGGGTGTGCCGGCGCAGCGCTCGTGATCACAGTCGGTTCATATGAGACAAGGACGAAGGCGATTGTCGGCGGAGTGAGCACTGGTGCACCGACGATGTATGGCCATCAACGCACTCGACCTGGAGATGGCATGCGCAGGCGGAAGGTATTGGAAAAAACACACGACGCACTGGGAGACATCGTAACCAAGTAGATCTACGGGAAGGCACGTCCGAGCGGTCAAGCGGATGGCAGCGAGGGCTGAGTCGATCCTTCATCAACCACGTCGCGTATCGCAATCATGATATACTGGTGATCGATTGCGCGCAGCTGGCTCGCAGATCTCGTGTGTGTGCTCGAGAGAACTCACCCGGACCTCGAGGCTGGGATGTAAACATGTCGCAATGGTCAATAATTCCTCTTTGGGATATAGTCGACTCGTGTTTGGCCACCATCGAGAAAGGGACACGTTGTGGGCGTCGTCGTATCGTTGCTATACATGTGTGGTCGTACAGATCCCGGAATGCCTCACCGGTCGTTGGAAACCTCCGGCGTTCGACACGTTCATGCTGTCATCGTACCTACGTGGGATGATTGAATGGGATAACAGACTGACGAGCGCTTGGCATGATTTAAAAGTGAGAGGGTGGACTGCCACTATGAACGCCACCATTCCAGGGCCGTTAAAGTGAACGACCCGCCCGAACGACTTTGGAAGAAGTGGACAGCACACGTCACGTCTGTAAGACATGTCGGCGAAAGGGATGCGCCACAGGGCGACCCACCGATCGATCTGGGAGACCACCGCAACTGAGAACAGTGAATCAAGTATCGTCATTGCTTACGAACCTGACAGCCAAACGTACTCATCATCAGTGACGATGACACCTGCTTCACTGACCCCTCGCCACTGATCATCTTGATAGACTCATCCGTGCCAGGGTCGTTCGGCTTTTCACGCAGAAAAGGCACGTGTGGGGCGCTCGACAGCTCCACTCCCGTGTGCCGCATCTTTGTCTACAATAGGATATACTCGTTTGTACGCGAACGATGCCAAGGGGTGTGTGACCCACCGTGACAGGATCGGCGCAGGTTTCGTCCAGAAAGCATGGCACGTACACCGATCCGTGAGAGCCGACACGTCTGCACCCCACAGGTCAGCAAGCGTGAACGGATTGTGGGAGGGTGACGCACAGTTGGGTAAACGTACCCTGCGAGACGTCCACCAGCGGACAGTACCCCTTGATGGTTGCTGAGATCGCCGACCTGCCAGAAAACACGCGCCTGTTTGGAGAGCATGGGTTTTGGAGCACACGTTGTCACGGTTTCCCAGCTTTCGCTCAGTGGGGTGATACTCGACGGCGAACGCCGAAGCGGTTGAGACAGCAGGCAAGGTGCCACGTCGGACACAGAGGGAGGCACCTTTGGGATGATGACCCGTGCTTGTGTGCACGTACGACACAAAAAATCAGGTCGTTCGGTCTGGGAAAACGCCACGTACAGATGGTCGCGAGTAAGAGCTCAAGTTACGCGAGGCCAAGGATGTCGTCCAGCCGTCGGAGCACGCTCAGGGGCGCTACAGGGGCGGCGCGAGGAACCGCACGTGCGCTGGATTGTTGGGCGAATGAGACGTGCTCGCGGACATGCTATCCCAGGCCTCAGGCGCCACGAGGCCTCGGAGAGAAACCTCAGTTCCGCCCGAGGTCCGAGTCTCAGTTTCGGCAGTCGAACCGTGACGTGGTGCCTAGCATGTAAGTATCAATGAATCAGATGGAGTGAAAACCGCGGGCACCATCCAAGTCCTACTCCCGCTTGTGCTTGCGAGTTAGTCGCATCGAGAGACTGCCCACAGGGGGCTGACTGTCAAGAACCTCCTGTCTGTCGTGCTGGGAGTGCGGTGCTGCCTTGTCAATGTCAAGCCTAAGCCACCGGGAAGGCGTCGTGGTGAATATCTCTCCGAATAGATCGACCGTTCAACTGCAACATTTTGCGTCAGTGTAGCGATCCTGGGAGCACAGCACAGGATCATGCATCATGGAGCAGCCTCGCCCTAGACAAGACTGTTCCTCATGTGCTCGCAAAAGGGCCCGATGAGAACTAGAACGTTACCTCGCGACAATAGTCAACCCAGCCAAGAAGCTGTGCTTGCATGACCTAACGATGGGGCCTTCAAGTCGGGTCCGGTGATGGTTGGAGTTGTAATGCCGGCGTATTTTCTTTCCCACAGTTTTATAGTTCAAAGTGAGCCATCATTCAATTCATTCGTACTAGTACTTTGACCGGTTCTATCAAAGTTTGATCAGCACCACGAGGTATTAGATTCTGCATCGTGCACGGCGGCGATCACTCTTTTTTTTTTTTGGTCTGGCACTGCGCCGGAGCTCGTCGTGCGTTCATTTCGGGGCTGAGTAAATGGATTCCGTCGGCCCTCGTACATGCTGAATTAAAGGCTCGTGGATGGCACGCAGCCTGTGCACCGCCATGCCAACCGGTAGGTGCGCTGGAAATGATTTCGGTGCAGGTCGCCCACTTGTTGCCTGGCTTGGAACAAGGTGTTCAGACAGGTGAGCAACGCCCCCTTGTCTTTTCATCTTGTCGTGCGCAAGTACACCGATCTTCCTGTCTCGTGCTGCGTGTATTGATTCAGCGGATGTCATCTCGGTTCGCGATGGAGGCGGTGGACGGGTTTCTGACACCGAAGCAAAGTGGTAACGAGTCTGGAATGCCCCCGATTTTGACTTGATCTCCATCGATGATTAATTAATACATGGTAGGCACCGCGTTCGACTGTTTGTGGAGAATGAAGCTTGCAGTCAAACGTGAGTTCCCTCGCGACTGTAGGCTCGATCGTGAAGGGTGGGGAGACGGCGGCGCAGGAACCGGGGTGGACCGCATTTGTACGCAGCGTGTTGCGGACGACAAGCGGGAGAGACAAGGGCAGGGAGGGGGTGGGAAAGGGCGAGTCATGTGAGCGTCGGCCCGTCCGACACGCGCGGGTTGCCAGCTGGCACGGCCTCGGAGTTTGATTTTATGTCATTTGCAAGCGGGATCTCGATCGCAGGGGGTGACGAATCGGGCAGTCGGTTTGTCTTGTTTATTAACACGCTCGGGGACGAGCTGCGCCCTCGCCGTCGCTCATGATCAGCTATCGCTGCTCGCTCGACACCGACTCCTGGTCGGCCACGTTCCGACCGCCCCCGTCCGAGTCGTCTGCAGAGAGGCTGGCCCGCATCGCTCGCCAGCAGGAGGCGACCCGCATCTCCAGAGAAATCGACGACGGCATCGAACGCGCCCGCAAACTGCATGAGAAGCGCAAGCGGGCGATCAAAGTCCTCCTTCTCGGTGCGCTTCTCCCCGCCTTCTTCTCGCCCGCTCACGCCGCCCAGGCCAGGCCGAGTCCGGCAAGTCCACGATGCTCCGCAGTGCGTCCTCTCCCCCGCGCTCTTCCCCGCTCACCCGCCCCAGATTTCCAGCTTGCCTTCTGCCCGACCTACTTCCATCACGAGACCCCCATCTGGAAAATCATCATCCAGCTCAACCTCATCGGGTCCGTCCCAACCGTCCCCCCGTCCCCACCCACTCACCCGCCCACAGCTCCGTCAAGAAGCTCCTCGCCATCATCGAGGACGAGCTCGACACGCACCCGCTCTCGTCCCCCCCATCCCGCGCCAGCTTCCGCTCGACACCGTCCACGCCGTCCAGCGAGCGTCTCACGTTCTCCCGCCCGCTCTCCGACCAGGCCTCCTCGGCGCGGTCTTCTCCCAACCTCTCCGACCCTCCCCTCACCCACGCCCACTCTGCCCTCCGTCTCCGTCTCCTCCCCCTCTTGAACGTAGAGACAAAACTCGCCCGTCAGCTCCTGCCCGAGTTCGGTGGCATCTCTCCCCCCCTGCCCTCTGCCTCGGGCTGGGCCAAATGGGCATCCGGCGCCAGCGACGACTCCGACAACGGTTTCCTGTTTGGAAACAACGAGATCTGTGTCCGTGCGGGCGGCGCGTGGAAGACCGTTCTCGAACACGTCATCCGTCCTCCCCGCCACGCCCCAGACTCCCCACCCGACTCCATCTCCGATCACCCCTTGGCTCAACCGATCGCCTCCGCCTCCCCGCCCGTCTCCACCAAACCCCCGCCACGCTCGACCCGTCGCCACCCCTCTGACCCAACGCCGCTCCTAGAAGCCCTCGCACCCGATGTCCACGCCCTCTGGACAGATCCCGCCATGCAAGCCCTCCTCAAACGCAGGGGCTCCCAGATGGAACACAGCGCCGGTTTCTTTCTCAACGACGTCTTGCGCATCGGCCAACCTGGCTGGAATCCGGGCATAGGTGCGCATCCTCTTCCTCTTCCTTGTCCCACCGCTGACGCGCCCCCGTAGACGACATCGTGCGTGCTAGGCTCAGAACATTCGGCGTAGAGGAACATCGGTTCATGGTGGAGAATGGTGCGTGTCAGCCCGCCCCCCTCTCCTTGCTCTCACCCTCCCGGTCAGGTCCAGAATGGTACATTTACGACGTGGGCGGCAGCCGTGGCTCGCGGCATCAATGGGTACCCTATTTCGACGACGGTCAGTCGATCCACTCCGTTTGGGCTGTCGCATTCTGATTGCCGTGCTAGTCCAAGCGATCATCTTCCTCGCCCCACTTGCATTCAACCAAATGCTCGACGAGGACAAGAGGATCAACCGCCTCGTGCGTCCCCCCCTGTTTCCTCTTCGTGTTCACTCACCCGCCCACAGGAGGATTCGATCAGCCTATGGAAGGAGGTCTGCGCGAGTCCGCTGCTTGCCGCCGCCAACATCATCCTCTTTCTCAACAAGATGGACATTCTCCAGTCGACGCTCAGTGCCGGCGTCCGCGTACAAACCTATGTGCCCACCTATGGCTCACACTCGAACGAGATGGAGCACGTCGTCAAGTGTACGTCGACCACCCTGCCATCGTGGTGAGGCTGACCGTCTACCAGACTTTCGCGACAAGTTCCGCGCATACCACGTGCGTCTTGTCTCCATTTCTCTGGCGTACATGTGCTGATGCTGTCGACAGAAGCGCCTGTCGCCCAAGCAACGGACGTTTTTTTGTCACGAAACGTCTGCTATTGTCAGTTTGCCCCGTTAACGCCCCACGTCCCCTCGTTGACCGCATCGGGTTTCAGGACACGGCCGCCACCCAGACCGTCCTCTTTGGTGTGCGCGAGGGCATCCTGAGGAGCCACCTCGAAAAACTGCGCGTCATCTAAGACTCGCGCCCGATCTTGTTTCCCATGGTGTATTCTCTACGCGCGTTCATATCCACTCACAACGACATTTTTTTCCCTTATGCCTCGTCATCTTTTCTTTTTGATTCCGTGCCATGGCGCACGTTAATTTATAAATAATGTCATTCTAATCGACTTGGCCGATATCTGTAGACGGAAGGGCGTGTGTAGTCGACTTTGGGCTTTTGCTACCACTTTATAGTCCTCTTCTTGCACTTGTGCGAGAACTTTTTTTTCTCTCTTGCCCTTGAGTAGTTTTTAATGAAAACACGCATGTCGGGTCTAATGACCGGTTTGAAAGCGATGCCACGTCGGACCGGTGATCCGGCCTACCACTCCGTCGCGTTCCTCCGACTGCCCAGCACCGTGAAGGCGAGCGTGTCGTGCATGTGCCCAGCCTCTGACGCTCTTTCGGACATTGCGCCCGGCCCGGTGTGGCGCGGCGTGGTGTCACGATCCCTCGCGCGATCAGTAGGCACCGGTGGGCTGTCCTGCGTCAAGGCCCACAGGGTCGTCATGACGATGTCGGGAAACGGGAGGGGGAAGGCTAAGCGGTGGCGCGCCGTGGGTGCCCGTGCCGTACGGTCGACGGTCGTAGGCCGCCGACGGCGTGCGTGTGCGGGTGTGGGGGGGCCTGGAAGGCAAAATGAAAGGGGGTGGCGCTGTCATCCACCACACCACACACCCACACCCACGCACACGCACACGTGCATCACGCGTATATCCAGGATATGTGCCATCGACTGTTCCGTGGGGCGTCGCCCACGTCCACGATACCGTGTCGGAGATCCAAGAAACGCGCACAAACGGGACCTGGGCACTGGGTGCGGCGTATCATACGATCGAGCACGCGCGCGTCTTGAGCTTGCTTCCCGTGTCCTTGTGCGCCAAGGAGGGGCCTCATCCCCCTCCTTGGACCTGTCGCGCCCTCGCGCTCGATGTGTACGCCAGGCACTCCAGGATCGATTCAAGACCCGTGTCCTTCGCGTCCGGAGACACAACACGCCCGCACACACTCAACGCAGCCGAGACATACTGTACACCATCGATCGATCGTCATCGCGCGATCACATGTTCTTTGTCACGACGCCGTATGCAACGGCCAACGCGGATGATCTGTTTACGTAAACGATCTAGAGCGCCATGTCACCCGGTGCGACCTCGTTCCGTCTCTCGGGATCCCTCTGGGACCGAACAGGGGGGTGTCGACGGCCTCGACAAACAGGGGATCGACAAGCTTGCGTCCGAGGGGTGCCTCTGGACTGCCATCCCAATGCTCGGGGAAGAGACCTGGCGTGCCTCTGTGGCCGACCAAGAGGCAGAGGCGCGGCCGTCAGTGAGATCCCTAACGCGTGCCACCCCGTCCGATGGGAACGCGCGTGTCCGAAAAGCCTGCGCGGGATGGTATAAAACACCCGCACGCCTCGATCGCGCCGATCGCGGGAGGATGGAACATCCGATTGCCAATGCGGCATGCATAAGCACTCCTTGGCCGAAGAAAAAAAAATGTCAGCCATCGTCTGGGCGATGGCGTGTCTCGGAACCGGGACGCGAGGGGGCATCGACACACAGCGCAGGGAACGGACAACGTGCGCATGGATCGGCTTCCGCTGCGAGCCTCGTTCGAATACCGTCGCGATGGACCATGACGAGCGGAGGGCTCCTTGTCCCTCAACTCCGACACCTTCTCCGCCCGGCCCGACCCCTCCCTGCACCGCCACAACAGAGGCGGCCCGCGTTGTTCCGTCGGCCGAATGTCGGCCTCTGTCAGTGGGACTTGAGATTCACGAAACCACCGCCCCCGGGTGTCCACCAGTGAAAAAAAATGAATGGCACCCACGGTCCAGACTGCGCAGTGGCGTCGACTGCACGAAACAAGAATAAATTCCAGGGTACGACCGTACGCGCGCCAACGCGGCGACCTACGGCGACACGTGAACGCCATCTCTCCGCCAGACGTTGCCGGGTGCGACAAGAGAGAAGAAGAAGACAAAAATCACGTTGGGCCTGGAACCGTGCTCGATGTATCCCCAGCGAGTCGTCTTCCGCCACGTCAGCTCGCGTTTCATCGTTTACGTCACAGACACGTCGCGCTTACCCGTCCGACTGTTATCGGTGCCACCGTCGGCTGGAGAGGGGGGGAGGGTGATCGCCTCATGAATATGGGCAAACGGGGAAACGAACGCCCTCGGTTGAAAACAAGGGGTTTCTAAACACACTCTGCTTATGGGTGGAGAGCGGGCGGTTTGCCAATGTTCGACGGCCGGGCCGCCTCCAACGCGGTGCTCAAACCATGGGGAAAACGAGTACGAGGTGGCATCGCCATCACAGGACCAGAGAGTGGAGACGCCGAGCGTCGAGCCCATTATCGGTATACGATGCCGCTGCTGGCAGAACAGCCGCCATGTTCCCACCCGTCTTCTTTTCCGCGGTCGGATAATCGTCTCGTCTATCGAGTCGGATCTAGAGGGTGTCTCCAGTCTTCTTATCAGAGGGGATCAATGGAGACAACTCACCGGAAAAGAAAAAAAGGTCGAAGTATGAAGCGGTCCAAGGCGATGACGATGACGTTCTTTCTGACATGCAAGGGTGT
The DNA here is from genome assembly GCA_038089975.1 of Boletellus ananiceps. Lineage (NCBI taxonomy): Eukaryota > Fungi > Basidiomycota > Agaricomycetes > Boletales > Boletaceae > Boletellus > Boletellus ananiceps. Next base: position 12,960 of record JBBPLV010000321.1, on the reverse strand, counting down.
CAGTGCGGACGTGTCGATTTCTTACCGTGGATTGGACTACCTGCAGCTTCATGTTAGACACACCTTGGGGGGCTCAAGCGGACGAGCAAAACAGGGAGAAAACAGAAAGAGCAGGGCGGGGGGTGAAACAACCCTGTGAGAAAATCCAGCCGATAACAGTTTCATTGAATCGAGAGACGCGTCCAGACTGACGGATAACAAAAGCGAGACAGATTCACGACGAACGCAAGCGTACTCCGATTCGTGCTGGCGAGTTGGACCAACCTGCCAGGACGAAAAGAGCAAGTGAACGTTCTCCTTAGTTGGAGTGCTCCGTCCCCAGTAGCGGTGCTACCCGAATTCCCATGGGCCCGACACTCGACACACCCACCCTCGTCGTCCCGCACCCTCCTACGGCGCTCAAACAGTACGTTCTCCAGTCGAGTGTCGAAAATGCACTTGAATCAACGAATGGCTCCGCGTGACGAGTCTAGTCGAGGCACCTTGTGAAACACACCAAGCAGCCGACTATCCAACGACCTTGCAACAGAGAACACACGTTGACCTCCCCCACGCTGCCGACGTTACATACAGAACAAGTCACGCGAGCGTCCAGCACACGCCAGACGCGCTCTCCCTCTACTCTTACACGCGCCTCTTTCCAAACAGACGCCTTTACTGGACTTGCTGCGCCTTCCAGACCTGGTTCTTGCCCTCCCAGCGGCGCCACAGCTGGACCGCCGTGCCATCTTGCGCGCTCCCATGGTCAGCCAGGTCGACACAATACTTGCCGTCGCTCGCGGGCAAGATTCTGGCCCACGCAGACGCACGTGCAACGCGATCATCAGCGCGAACCCGCGCCTCCTTCTGGGGGACCCTCGCTCTCACCTTATACCGCCATCCGTGCCCTGCTCGTCCTCGACACGCCACGCAAACGGTGACCCGGCCGCGGCGAGCACGGTTCCGTTGTCAATGTCCTTGCTGATGGAGAGATATTGACCGCTCCCCAAGGACTTGATGTGGAACGTCTTGTCCCCGCCCGCGCTCTCAAACGTCCACTGCGCGATTCCGTTCGTCAGCGACCGGCCCCCTTTTCTGGGAAGGCGCGTACCTTTTGGTTGGGTCCCTGGTGGTCGCTGTAGCCGGTAACTAGGGCCCGTTGCGCGCAGCATGGTGAGGGGCCGACGGGCAGGATGGGCGGAAAGGGAGATGGAACGTACTGGAGACGTTCTCGACCCCAGAGAGGTCGATGCAGGTACCGCTCTGGAGGTTGGTGAGAATGTATGTCTTGTTTGCCTGGATGGAGGACATGGTGTCGGGACTGGCGAGTATCCGGGTCCACGAAGGAGGGGCTGAATTTATGTCGCCAGAGACGATCGGGTACGCGTTCGTGACGCAACCCGACGATGACGATGCTGACGTCTGTGTGCACCCCTATGAAAGCAACACTCAGGAGAGCGTACATGTGAATGCAAAACGTGCTGCTATTATATATCCTACACAGATCGAGGCTAGTGGATTGCTCTAAACTTTTGGTGCTATATCGACGTGACGACCCAAAGACGTGTGCGAAGTGAGGGGAAAGAACAAGAAAAAAGGACCACCCTTGCCATCACACGAGCGTTTTACACAGCATGCTCTCCAGCCTGCAGTACTCGGGCACGATAGCCGCGTATGTCATGAACGCGTCCATGTCCGCTTCTGCCACTTTGGCCAATCCGATCTGCGCCTCCAAGTCGGCCGTCGGCATCGCCGTCACAGGCGTGAGACTCGTCGTCTGTGGTGCGCCCGCACCACCGCCGCCGTTCGGCCCCGGACTCGCGCCACTTCCCGGCTCGGGCGTCGTGAACGCCGTCGAAGGTACACCCGATCCTGCGCTCGTGCTCGTATCGACGGTCGACCCAGTGTGCGTCCGCATCCGTCCAATATCCCGCCCGAGATCCCGATCCGCAAACCCGCCCGCAAACACCGACGCGTTCAGCATTCCACTGCCGCTTCGCTCCATCTCCTCCACCTCGTCCTCTTCTTCCTCCACCACGACCGAAGAGCCAAGTCCAGATCGCGGGTGTCCATACGGCGTACTCGTCCCGCTGTTGGCGCCACTTCCGCCGCCCCCGCCCAGAGGCCCGTTTACGTTCGTGCGCAGTGGCGTACCACCGGACGCGACCCACCGCTTCCCGAGCAGCCTTCGTATCTCGTCCTCGAACCCACCAAGACCTCGTCCAGCCCCCGGCCCTCCGCTGGCAGAACTACGCTCCTTGCCCCAGATCCATCGCGCAAAATAGGCTCCCCCAAGGGACGCTCGACTAGGGAAACCAACCGCAGGTGCGTTGCGATGTGGGACGACCTGAGCAGAGTCCACTTGCGTGTTCGGCATGAACACTGGCGCATTGAAAACGTCTCCGACCAGATTGGCGACCGAAGGAAAGTTTGCCGCCGCCCCCGTGACCAAGACCCGAGCCGGCAACGGCGAGTAGTCGTACGGGTCGAACGAGAGTCCGAGACTCGTCGCTCGACTGCTCGGATTGGACGTCGCGACGGGACTTGGGCCCGGTGTCTGCACATTCCCACGATTGCGGTTGACGTTGGACCCGAGCACGCCGGTCGATATCATCCGGGACCATCGGACGCGGAAAGAGAGCACTTGGCTTTCGAGAAGACACCGCGGATTTGCGCGCAGATCCCTAAATTCGTTGACTTTGATCCCTGTTTCGAAACGGTAGATCCCCTTGACGTGTGACAGTGGGTAGCTGTCGCCCTGTAACAACCAAAAGCTGAAAAGCTTGTCGTCGAGCCTATAGGCAGGGTCACATGGGCAGCTTCAGAATCTCAAATCTTCCCCAGAGGAGGCTCACATACCCGATCGAGCCACCGGGAGGAACGATGGCAACCAAACGATCGAAAGCGCTCCAACTCTTGGTGTACATATCTCGTACCAAGGCGCGTGGAACATCAGCATTTCTGGACCAGACGTGAGATAAATAAAGGTCGAAAAGTACAGGTCCTCACCTGCTTGTTAGCATAGAAACATATCTTCGTTTTTCTCCAACGTCCTGTGCTGGATGGGGAAATAGGTTGTAGAGACGAGTGGGATGATAGTGTTGTGCGGGCGCAAGGAGGGTATCCATGGGTCCAAACGATAGTACAGCATCCCCAGGAGACGGGCAGAGCGAAAGATATACAGAAAGATAATCGGAGGTAAACGGCGTAACAACAGTATCTGAGAAGAGAAGAGAATATAAACCGTGACACGCGGACAAGCGTCAGTCACATACCAGGTTCGAATCCGAATCTCTCGCACAGATACCGCGACACGTTGGCGACCTTGCGACCGCTCGCCAAGTCGACCTCGCCGAGCCATCCTCGGATCCGCCGTCCCTCTTCCCGACTGCCGCCGACGATCTCGAGGACGCCCTCGTCCCAGTGTCCCAGGGCCGGGGCTGGACTGCCTTGACCGCTGCTGGCGTGTGCCCACATGCCCGTCGCACACGCCTCTGCTTCACCCATGTTCACCCACTCGCCGACGATCATGCTCGCGAGGAACGTGCTCGCGAGCTGCACCTTGCCCGTCCGCGCCCACACGTCCGACGTCCACGATTCTCGGATGCGAAGGAGCTGTGCAGCGAGGAGCGATGCGTTGGCACAGGTGCCGACGCGCGCAGCCATGACGTCCGGGCCTCCGAGAAGGGTCTCGAGTGCCAAGGCATGGGTGTGTGCGGACGTGTCTTGGGCGACGGGGGTGTTGGCGAGCGAGAACGTGCTCGGGGGAAGTTGGGAGTGCAACGGAAGCCGCGGGTCCAACGCGGGGAACGAGGGGATCGGGGTCGATTTCCACCAGACGACGGCATGCTACGCACGATGACACACAGGGTCGGATGACGAACCATGAGACGAGAACGAGAGGGATGGATAGCGAGGACGTCAAACGCACCTGAGCACAGCCGCCAATGGATTTTATTCTGGTCACATCGCAGTTTCTGGAGAGCTTTTCGAGGAGAAAGTCTTCGAATTGAAGGACCACGTGCCGAATAAGGTTACGATCGAGGCAAGCCCAAATTAGTCAACCCTTGGTATCTAGAAAAATTTGATTCCGCGAAATCGGCACACCTAAGGCCTTGACCCACACATCCACCGGCGTCGTGTACGCATCTCCCGGCGTCGTGAATATGCCACCCTGAGTCCTGGTCGAAAAAAAAATCAGCACTGCTCAATGCGTGATTTTTGAGAGGGAGAAACTACGAAATAAAATAAAAATGGAACAAAGAACGGTCGGCAGGGATGGGGTGAAAATGGAGCGAGCGCAAAGCAACACTCACTGATATTCGGATAACTCAACATCAAAGTCGACACACTCGACCCCCACGAGCTCCAGACTCTCGTCGACGATCGATGCGCGCAGCTGATCGGTGGCAAGTTCGAGTCCAAGAAATAGCGCTGGACCCGTCTTGGGTCCGGGAGCCATGTTTCGCAGGACGTACTGAAGCGCTCACTGGATAAACGTTACAGATGTTACAAGAGTACGAGGTATTAGTTGGCGGATGATGGTATCGGGTATAGACGGATTGATGAGATGATTCGAGAGCAGGCAGAAAAAAAGGAAATAGCAGCACGTCGAGTTAGCGAGACAAGGCAGTCGTGGTTGTCCTGAATGGTCGTAACAAGAGAGACAAGGAGAACAAGAAGAACAAGGAGAGAATGGAAGACGACCCAAGCGACCTTCGTTTGTAAATTCTCGCCAAACGACAAGTGATCGTCCAAATTCCACCTTGTTCCCACGCCGGGCGTACTTTATAATATTTGCTTCCGCATTGTGACTTCAAGGTCCCCGTGTCCCGCTCCGCCTGTGCAACCGCAAACGTCGTCAGGACGCTGGTAGACTGGCATGACACGCACAGGATTACCCTCCCACCCACGGCGAGGTCGTATCACTGAGATGCAAAGAATAGATAAATTACCTGCGACACTTTGCTCGGCTGTGCCTATCACGGCGATGTTCAAAAGGCCGCCCGCCTCCTCAGCGCCGCAGCCTTAGCATCCATCAACGCATCAGGAAGGCCACGAGGCCATGCAATAAGGTACAAGTCCATGTCCACCTCAATAGCCCCCAAAGGCACAGTTAAAAAAGTGATCGCCACAAAAAAAAAAGAGAGTTAAGCCGGTTTACCAACATAACCCAACCACTTCCTGCACTCATCCAGTTCCATCTGGCATCCCCGTCAGCTCCCGACGTCGTGCATCAAGATCTGATCGTGACTCACGTCGGAAAGCTGAAGCACATCTCTGACGTCCAAAATGACATTGTCTGCCAACTTATCCGCTTCAAAGTGGTAGATCTGCGACGATGTCGGCTCGATGTCGTCGGGGACCCCCTCAGAAACGGGAGGCATTGGTAACGCCTTGCATTTGCACACGTCCGCTGTTGCTTCCTCCCTATAGTGACGCGCCAGCGCAAAGATAAGGCTGTCGATGAGCGCTGCGGCCGTAAGCAGAGTGACCGGATACTGTAGCATGTCTGGCTCTGAGGAGAATGAAGACATCTCAGAATATGGCAACATCACTGTAGTCGATGGACACCCACCCAGGAACGATTTGAATAACTTGTCCCAAATTACGCTTTGAATAACCGCCCACCCGTCTCGTATCGGTGCAGTCGCCTTACGCAGGGTAGGCAACGCATTCCAAAGTTCGTCCAAGACATCCTGCGGGGTGCAGCTCCCCAGCAAGAACTGGAATGCATACATGACATCCTGTTGTGCAAGCTGGGGTATCAAAGAGTCGGTGCTACCCGCCAACCAGGATTATCCGATACTCACTTCAAGTGCGTTGTGAGCCATTGAATGGGGCGCCATCTCCACAAACTCGGAAGCATATATTGGACCGAGGGGCGGCAGGCAGTCGCGGTGAAGCTGACGACTATGTTTGAGTAGCTTTCCGAAAGTAAGAAACAAGTATGACCTTGACACCCAATGCTAGGCATGCAACCGCCAAATCCCATACCCCATCCTCCCAATCGACTTTGTCATAGAGTTCATCATATTCTTGTTTGAGGTGCTCTCGTTTTGCTGTCTCCTTCCAGAATGCGACCTTGTCGGGAAGAAGAAAATACTTGTGAAACAAGTGCGCCGCATGAAACCGCGTCTGGGGCGAATTCATCAGCTGATCATATAGGTCGATGCCGAGAGGACGCCTGTTCCCAGGAGGCTGTTCGCACAAGACAGGTTCTTTTGGGGGCTCCTGGAAGGTCATAAAGCCAAAAAAACAGAGTATCAAGAATACATCCAACCCAGCTTGATCATAAACACTTCACCGTACCGTAAGTATCCATCTCGTAATCACTTTCCGAAAGTCGTTCGTGATCCCGAACGCGTCAGACCAGATTTCTCTGCTGAAAAACCGATACACTGCCGAGGTGTTGTTCACGCTTGGCGTCGATTCGTGGATCCCTAGGGACTCAGTCGCGGACCGCGTAGTGTCCTCTTCCCATTGATCGCGGTCGTCGTTCGAGTTCGTCGTGCTTGTGCTGTCACTTCGCAAAATTTGGGCCCGATCGGAGGCACACGTCCTCGTTGGTCGCTCTCTGCGATCCTCATCGAAAGTGGCCAGTCCGTCCCTTTCGCGCTCAGAGCGTTCCCTAAGAAGAAGGGCCTTGAGACGGTCGATCGCTTGGTCTTCGTTGCAACTGATGCGTGTGGGTCCAAGGTCTTGAGGCGGTGCAATGATAGGAACCGGAGGAATTGGAGGAATGTTCAGGGATCGATGACGATAGACTTGAATCGTCCGAGCCAATGGGTTCGCCTTAGACCGGACATAGTCTGCAGATGTGGGGAGCGGGGTACTTGGGGCCGTCGGTGGATAATTCTCGTCTGCACCAGGCCGGGAGGCAGGAGAACTGAGCGGGGAAGGGTAGAAAAGTGAGTCCTGGGAGAAAAGGACGCATACATGCGTTTTGTTGAATGATTTTATATGCATACTGGCCAAGAGCGTACCGTTGACTCGTTTGAGTACGCGGAGACTTCCGATATGAGTGATAGTGCACATCGTACACTTGCAGGCTCATCAGCCTGGTAGTTCGGTGGAGCGTTCGAGTCCGCACTACAGGTAACGCGAGATACAGTTGGATCCAGTTTCAGCTTCTTCAATTCTTGAGGTTCCATTACCGAGGAGCGATGTCGTTTTAAGCGACCATTGAGCATAGTTCGAGCTGGTGTAGAAATAGACACTCTGCGAGGAGGGACCTTGGAGAGGATACCATCGGTTCCATTTATTTCATGGTTGGTGGTTGTAATGTTGCATGGCCTGTCGTTCCCAGTACTGCACGAAAAAGGAGGCTCCGAGTCGTTTGATAGTGCAGCGCCGGAGACGACAGGACCAGAAAGGATGGCTCTCTTGCGAGAAATGGGTGTGAAACGCCGCCGATAAGACACGCCGTCGACCTTGTCAACTTTGTCCAGATTCTTCGATTGTTCGATAGCCAGTCGGGTCGTCACCGCGCGTATGTCGCGTACGTTTGCCACAACCTGGGGTTCACCCATCGTGCCCAGGCGTTCGCCAAAGGACCCACGAGAGGCACCGCAAGAAGGTGTCGAAGGGCCAGTCTCGAGAGTATCCGTAGGACGGCCCTCGCCATGTAAATCGGCACCCACGTTGGACAGACCAGAAAGGCCCTCTTGTGTTTGGGACATGAAGGTCGGAGACTGATGGTGGGGACAACCGTTCGATGTGGCAGGCAAGGTAAAGACGTTCGAATCTCTCCGCGCTTTGACCTCCGATTGTTCGCTAGGACCACGCGGGTGACACAGCAAAAGTTGACCGGTACTCGAGTCGCGACGCGGCATGAACGATCCCGGACCCGTCGAGAGCGGCGAAGAAGCGGTTCCGAGACAGACAAGGGGCGAGGAAGAGTCCGGAGGGGCCATCGTGCTCGGAGTCGATCCCTCGGGCCACTTCTCGGCGACACCATTATCCCTCGGAGTGCTCGCCGCGCACGGTTGCTGCAGCCACCCTCGTGGACATACCATTACAAAAGGTGTCGCGACGTCCGTTTCAAGGTCCGGTTTTTCGAAGGTGGACTCAAGTACGTTGCTCGCACAAGAGTCTGGTTCATCCACGTCGAAAGCATCGAAAGGGCGCGGTGTAGATTCTCCCCAGGGAGAAGTCGGGTATTCGTGGCTGCGACAAGAGTCTGGCATGTCCGAAGTCCTGTGTCGCGAGTGGGTCGAGTCGAGGCAAGCGAAAAGACGGCCAGTACTCAGGGGGATTATGTAATGCGATGTACGATTCCGCTGCGTTGCTTCGCCTACCAAGTGAAGCAAACCAGTGCGAACGGGTAGGAGAAGCGAATTGGTAGGACTACAGGCTATATCAAACGATACCCGGGCAGTTTGTGATCGGGCCGATCTTCCCGCCACTCGCCTCCAACGCTGACCAGTCCCAGGACCCTGTAAAAGCTTTTGGTTACAACTTATTTAGAACGATGGGGGTACATACCGGTACAAGAACCAGAACCACAGTCGACCGCGATCGTTTCGGCCCCGTCCACGACAGTCACTTGGCTGGTACCCTGGTGGAAACTGACATCCTATCAATTACATCGCAGTCAGCACTATGTAACTGTTTGTTCTTGCCGAGCCTACTCACAGATATGGTGACGCCATTTCCAGGTGTTCCGAGAGCAGCAGGGTAACTCTGAGTAATCACCACACCATATAAAGTGCAGTTTGTCGCAGTGTTGGCCTGGCAATACACGATGAGCGCGACTGCTCGGGTAGACTCCAAAGTGACTCATACAGAGTAGGTAACGTTGTTGACCCTGCTATTAGTAGCAGCTCGGTCGGTCTTGATGCGGAATGCTTGTATACTATAGGTTATTGTTTGGATCGAACGTCGTTATGATATATCTAAAGTGAATCACCTATTGACCACTGTGTTACCTCGAACCATGACACCTTCGACCACAGTGTTAGAGGAGATCGAGCCCTGTAGTGTTGCATCATGAGATTTCGCATGTTCCGGTTATCCTGGAACACCACATACAATAGATATGCCATGACCACCTCCACAGAAATTGTCTTCGAATAAAATATTTTTCCCCCCATTGATCGCCAAGCAATCATCCTGCATGCGAAATTGGTCAACAGAATTGTTAGAGATAGGAAATGTCCGCAAATACCTGGTTCTTTACAACGCTGTGCACATTCTGTACCAATGTTGCATAAACACAGGACAGGAACGCTACTTACCTGTTTCTGATGACAAGATCGCTTCCAGAGACGTCGAAACCATCAGTGTTGCGCCCTGAAAATCGCAATAAACGCTCATGTTCTTCCATCTGATTGTAAACACTCATTACCAGCAGGAAGGCCGCTGCTCTGAGCATTAGGATAGTCTCCCTGGCCTGTACATTCAGACAATGAGCAAAAGGTTACTCAAGAAAGAAATGAAGACTTCACTGTCGTCAATGATGACACCGCTGACAATTAGTGGGCCAGGATTGTTGATGGCAAATGAACGCACAGGGGAATTGAGTGCACGAACATTCTGAAATGGGGCAAGTCATGAGATGATACCATACATCATTGGTGCCAAGTCACATACTGACAGTGTTCCCGAAATCGCGATGCTGGCGTTGTTCAAGTCAGAAGCGAGACGTTTTTAGTAAAACATGCGCAACCTCATCATGGGACGGGGCTTGGTAACGCCGCCACTGCCTCCGAGGCCGTCCTATGAGGACTCAAATTGAGAATTCACGTGATCACAGGGGGCTCACTTACCCAGTAGAAACCACCACCACCATCCCAGGTTTTCCCATTCCCGTTGACTAAAGGTGGGGTTATTAGAATCGATCCAAAGGAGACCTCAAAGGAGACCCACATGTGATATCTGTCCCTCTATCATCGGCAATTTGACGTCGGTAAGAAGGCAAGCTGCATTGAACAAATTTGAACACGACGCACTTGACTTCGAATAAAGGACCAAGCCAGGTTTGGTTCCCAAACTGGATATCTCCCACTGAAGAGGGTCGTCGGCCGAGTCAACCTAGCTCGAAACTATCGGAGGATCACTCACAAACATTGACAGTGGTGCCTTGCAACAAGTCGAGGCTAAAAGTTTTGCCAGCAGGCACAGTGAATGCGTTGATGTTCACCGTCGTACACTGGACTGCAGCGCCTACATCATCCAGCGATGAGATTGTGCCCACACATCTGCCAGACGGTGTCGCCTGCGGCACTGCCTCGATCAAGGTAAAGAGCGGAATGAAAGCAAGGAACGTGAACATCCTGACACAGGCTGGACTGGCGTTCGCAGCAATGGCAATGCTTTCCCTTTTATACACTAAAGCACCTGGCAACACGATGAAGACACCGAGCAAAATCATCCAGGAAAAATCTCGTCACAAGGTATAGCAACGGACAGGAGTCCTGCTTTTTTTGGCAATGTCTGCATCTGCGAAACATGTCACAGGCAGACAAAACCTTACTACGGTCCATAGAGACCACAGGTTGGTGGAACCTGAATGCGTGGCTACCAAAATCTTGATGGAGCACTGCGCAGCACGAAAGAAGACAGGCTTGCTTCAAATGCACCAGATCCATGTCGACAGAAACCCGCTAAGCGGATATTGGATATAGAAAGGTGGGAGAGCACCAAAAAGCCATTCCCACTAGAGTAATAGGGTATTAAAAGCGCACTGTGTGCCGGTCCAGCAGTACTTGGAGAGAGTGGATGATCACGCTGTGTAACAAGCTCTAATTAATTAATGATGAGACCAAAACAGGATGGAAAACATGCATACTGTTGTTTTTTCGTCCGCCAAAGCGGGGCGCCGCCCAGACTAACCCAGCTCATCTTGTGGAAAGAAAGACCGCTACTGAAAGCCTTGGCCCCCCTTTCACGTTCACTCCCAACCCTCGTTCAGAGCGCGTCTTGTATGGCAGGGAAAGCTTGAGATCATACGTTTCGGTTTGGTAGACCACACCATGCACGACGTCGCCAAAAAAAAACCGCGGCGGTGGTATGATGGATCAAAATTGCGTAGTTCGCAGCACCTGAGCCCCCACTAATGCGTCCACATTATCCACTCCAAACCCCCGCGTGCCGTTTCATCCGGGTGCCCGTTGCCTGCCCAACGGCCAAAAAGTGACGGGCTCTTCTTCCCATAGCAACTTCGTATCATTGGCTTTTTTTATCGGGAGCAAATGAGGCCAGGACTGGTTGTAAAATTCAGTTGAGCATGCTGATCAGCAGGGCGTGGAACAAGAAGAGGGGAACTGACTGTGACAGTCACGGTTGACGTCACAGATTGTAGTACGACATCGGCTCAGAGAGACACGTTGTTGGCTCTGTCGTTTCACCCACATACTGTACATCTCGGGCGTAGTACAAGCACATCATGATACTGGAAATTCTGGGATCCGCACGAGATCATCCGGAAGGATACCCGGACAAAGGTTTGGAAACCATCTGGCATACGAGTCGGGAAGTACGTACCTGCTTTTTTACATTCTTGATCTAGTTTTTGGGGTCCATCTTCCCATCTATCTTGCTCTTTCGCCATGATTGTCCGTTGTGCCGTTGTCTGGTGAGTCGCGATCACGTTGTTCTTTTTCCTGCGTATTAGCCAGCATCGTTAATTGGACACTACTACATTACGATGGTGGCTACCCGTGGAGGGAGGTCCGATATGCCCACTGCAATACCCTTGAGCAACGTACCTTTCTGGTCCCGTGCCCTTTCTGAAAGTTATTCCTCACTCACTTTACCTCACGATCACAACTTCCACGACTCCCCTCCTCTAACGATACCTGGAATGCACATAATATCATCCTCTTCCCTCGGCCACGACCCCTCCCCCTAGATAGCTATGTTCCCTCCCTAATCGCTGCATCCCCGTTTCCCTCCTTGCGGACATTCCGAGCCGCACCACCCGCGCTCGCGAATATCTGGGTGAGGTGATTTATCAGGGGTCATGTATGCCTTTGGGCAACACTTGTCGCTGATTCAGTGCCACCCTCCACCCCTCCTCGTCTTGCACAGCTATAGCGGTATCGCCCTCACCTTTCTTCGTCGGCTTGGGGAAGAAGCGCAGCCCGGAGAGTGCTGTGCTCCTTGGACAAACGATCGTTTAATCGTCATCTTTTCGTCTCACCGGACGCGCACCTATACAGCACCTACCGATAAACTCTAACTTTGTCCCCTACAGGAGATCCGGAAAGTTTTCTGTGACCGGTGAGTCCCTATCATCCGTACGGTTCGCATCGCCAGATCGAGGTAAATGTGGTGGTGGACGACCATGTTCAACTTAGGGCCATGTAGATCCATGCGATGTCCTTCCCCGCTTTCGTTTTCGTCCCTGTGTCCCGCTGTCGACCTGTGGCGTACTTGCTGTTCTAGCTGCATCTACAAATGCTGCACGCCCTGTGGGTATGTGCGACAGATCGGAACGTCGGACCTGAAGTTCGCGGCGTGCTGATCACAATTCGCGCAGAGGCCGCTGGATTAGCAAGGAAAACAGCAGGTGCCGGATGAGTATAATGTTTGGCTCGGAACCCTCCAGGTGAGAGAATGGCGCAGGGATTCACAGAAGGAAAGTAGTAGACGCTGAGCATCCCATTGAATCACGGCTTCCTCAACCCACAGCACCAAACATATGGGTGCGCAGTATCACAACGCACTCTCCCTTCCAATACTGTACGATCGCCAAATGTTGTCGTCCGGCCCTCCAAGTCTCGGAACGGAGGTTCCTATTTTCACGTAGGTGCTTTTGAGTGCTTTGAAATCCCAAGGGAGGCACGGAACATCCTCTTCGAATCGACCGACTCTGAAAGAGGAGAATTCATTGTTAAAAAGTGAAACAGACGCCCACTCGCCATCAGTCTGACTGTGAAGCGCACCTATGTTCTGCGCTGCATACGGCATCTCTGAGGGCATACGTGCACGAGTACAAGGAATCCAATGCCTTTGGAAAGTCGCATCTCGTCATTC
>JBBPLV010000320.1:0-22694 GCA_038089975.1 Boletellus ananiceps | reverse complement strand
ACATCCTGTTAGTGGTCGCAAGGTACATCTTTCGCTGCGGTTCAATTCGCACGAGAAGCCTCATGACTATTTTCAGGTTGATTGGTACACCGATTTCTACTATCCGTTCGTGAGGCGCTGGGCAGAGCGCGTACGCAATGTCGTCACGAAGGAAACAATGCTCTTCGTGGAGCCGATTCCTAACGAGGTACTGCAGTTTTATCTTGCTAGTGTGTTTTGAAGTTCCTTAATTCCTCGTCAGTTTTGTCCGCCCTCATGGACGAAAGAAAACCAGATTCCTAACATGGTTTTCGCGCCGCATTGGTGAGAGAGCTGACCAACAGTATAGTGAATTCTGGTGTCCTCATGTGTCGTTAGGTATGATCTAAACGCACTCTTCACGAAGGCGTTTGGGGACTTTACCGTTAACGTTCAAGGACTGTCACGAGTAAGACTTTTGTGCTCCTTGATTCACGAGCAGTCCTCACATGTGCTACAGGGGATGTTTCCCCTGAAAGCGTTTTATTGGGGCCAGAAAGGTGCTCGAGACAACTATTCACTACAGATAAGGAACATCATCGACACTGGACATAAAGTACTTGGCGAGGTGCCCATACTTATTGGCGAGTGCGGAATACCCATGGACATGAAGTGCGTGTTTACTAGATGCCCTCACTGAGTGACCTCACTGCTACTAGCCATAAGGAAGCACTCGTGACAGAAAGCTGGACGTGGCAATATCGAATGATGGATGCTATGATGACTGCGCTAGAGCGGTCCCTTGCTAGCTTCACGTACGAGTCCCGATTTCTGTCGAAGCTGCTCTTTTGTCTTACGCTGCCACTAGGTTGTGGAACTACAATCCAGACAACACAGATAGTCACGGCGATGACTGGAACGGCGAGAGTTTCTCGTGGTTTAGCCGTCGGCGTGCTCTCCCGGCCTCGCTCTTAGACTTCGAGCAAAGCTCTTTCACACTCGACAACGGGAGTCGTATACTACCGTCAGCTGTGCGCCCATACCCAGCAAAGACCGCAGGGATACCTATCAAGTTTGACTATGAGATGAATACTGGGGAGTTTACCTTTGAATGGAGGATTACCGAAGACAGCGCCTCGCGCGAGACAGAGATATACATCCCTTCTCTGATCTATCATGGCCGTGAGCTCGTCGTCGAAGGGCTCGCTCCCGATGACGAGTACGCGTATGACGCATCTCGACAAACCCTCTTCGTCGTTCACGGTGATTCTTCAGTCAGAAAGATCCGGAAGATCAATATCTCTGTCCGTCCGCCCCTCCGAGGCTACTTCCATGTCAATACGTTTTGGGGGGACTTTGGCGAACTCATTCTTTCTGGTTTGGTCGTCTTCATTGGCATATTTTTATTTATCAAGTTCAAGTTCTACATGTGATACCCAGCCGAGTTGATAACCCAAACAGCTTCTCCACTATAGACCTTCGACGCGGTTCACGCTGACGGTTGTTAATATGCAAGTATAAGGTTTTTGTGGCCCGATGGAGCAAGCACTCTTACGGAAGTGTGCTGTTTCGGTGCGTGGGTGGCATTCCGCGCAACCCCGAGGCACAGCTCTCCTTGGGTGTCGGAACAGAACTGCGATCTTGCTTCCCAGTAGCGTAAGGCCTCACAGGCTGCCGTATTGCCGTGGACGACTCCCAGCTGGCTGAAGCGCAGTGCTCTATCAAAACATTTTGAACGATCATTATTTTTTGGTTGACTCCAAAGTGTACCTTTTGCACACCACCGTGGCTGGAGTCGGCCAGGACAGCAGTTCCTCAGTTCCTTCAGACACGGCAACCAGACCTGTAGTAGACCACTTTCTAACAGGAATAGCGTGATTCTGTTTTTCCTTTTAGGGGGTATGTAAAATCTCTACCAATCGGCGTACTTTGCTGGGTTACGTGAGCCTCCGCGTACTTCATTTCAGCCGCTCTGCAGATATGATGGATGCTTTTTGGTTGAACATTCCTTCCCACGGATCGCGCTCTGCCAGCTAAGATGCGCCTCCAGACCCTTGTTTCTTTCGCACTTGCTGTGGGGGGGGCTACAGTGGTTCGTGGCGTGCTACGCACTCACGTTACAGCCGACGAATCAGGGGCAAAGCGAATTGTGTTTCGCTCCCAAATTCAAAAGGACGTGGGCCTGCGGTATGTCGCGAATTCGGGGATCTGTGAGACGACGCCCGGTGTCAACCAGTATTCTGGCTACATTGATGTTGGAACGAATATGTCGATGGTCAGTCGGCGGGGTGGGGTGGAACTGGTGCTGACGCTTTGGTGTGGTAGTGGTTCTGGTTCTTCGAGGCTCGCAGCTCTCCCGAGACTGCACCGTTCACGCTTTGGTAGGTGTGTCATAGAGGATGCGCCGAGTAAGTGTTGATCTCCCGCTTAACAGGCTGAACGGTGGCCCAGGATGTTCTTCCATGATCGGTCTCTTCCAAGGTGAGCCACCCTCGCAACGGTGTGCAGTACACATCGACGATCGTTCAATTTACAGAGCATGGTCCGTGTCACGTGAACGAGGATGGAAATTCAACGTACCTCAACCCCTACAGGTGAGCGTACTATTCGATCACGGGTAAATGACGTTTAAGGGGAAGAAAGTTGGAACAACGTGAGCAATAGTGCGTGGTGCTCATCTTTGCCTTTTAAGGTGACTCATTTTCACGCTCCAGTGATTTATATCGACCAGCCGATCGGTACCGGGTTCTCTTATGGAACGGACACGGTCAACAGCACGGAAGCTGCCGCGCCATTTGTGTGGAAAGCATTTCAGATACTTTTCGAAAGCAGGCTCTTTTCAAAGTATGCGAGTCGTCAGTATGTGTCATGAATGCATCCTCTTCTGGGATATCATATCCGGTACATATTTCTAGGTTCATCTTTGCAACGGAGAGCTACGGTGGCCACTATGGACCCAGCTTCGTGACATATTTCGAGGAACAGAATCAGTTGATTGCCAGTGGTACAGTCTGTGGCGAACCTATCGTCGTCAGTGCCCTCGTCATAAATAAGTAAGCCATGCACGAGCGACCGCACTTCCCAAGCTGTCCATTGATGCTTGACATAGTGGTTGGTACGATGCCTTGATCCAGAACATCGCCTACTATACGTTCGCAACTTACGCCCCGGGATACGGTCAACTTCAACCTGATAACGCATTGAAGAATATCTCTCAGGCCCTCTATGGTCCTGACGGATGTGCCGCGCAAGAACAGCGCTGCTACGCTGCCGGCAACTCCACTGAATCCAACGAGATCTGTAGTCGAGCAGACGACTACTGTGTACGTTGAGTGCCACATGTTATGTATAGTCACTCACGTCCGCGTCCCAATCCGACAGGTCAACAACATCTTCACTCCTGCAGTTGGAGGCCGGGACTCCTATGATCTCCGTCAGAATGCATCGGCGTCCTTCCCGCCAGAATACTACGTGAATTACTTGAACATTTCCAGGGTATTGGGTAGGATCGGTGCTGAAACCACATACCAAGAATGCGCCGAAGCTCCCGGCAATCTATTTACAAGGACCGGGGACGTATGTTACTTGGGATTCTTTACTACCGACAGAATATCCGAGCTAATGGATGGATGTCCTGTAGGACGCACGAACGTGGCTCCCTGAGCTTTCCGAGTTAGTGAACTCTAGGATGAAGGTTCTAATCTGGGTAAGCAAATATGACACCACGCGTTTCGACTTCTGCTAAGTACCATCGCACGCTAGGCTGGTGACACTGACATCAAGTACGTGTTCCCACATTAATGGATATTTTTCCGATGTCGATCATTTCATAGCTGTAACTGGGTTGGAGTAGGTTTTTGGGTTCGGCCCTTTGCATCCATTGAATAGGCCTTGTAGGGTCTCAATTCCGCACTTGCTATGGACTGGTACGGTAACGAGACTTTCCACAACACACCCCTCAGCAACATCACACTTGATGGCACCACCATCGCTTCCGTCGCGAACGTGGACAACTTCTCCTTTGCGTACGTGCAACCCGTTCCACGTCAGACGTCCATCGCTGACCTTCCGATGCAAAATAGGAGGGTCTATGCTGCTGGTCATCAAGTGGTACGTCAGCGATCACACACGGCGCCCTTACTGAATGACCGTTCTTCAGCCTGCATTCCAGCCTGCAGCAGCCCTGGCGATTTTCACCCAGGTTATCAACAAGGAACCTCTCCACTCGGTGTAAGACACTATAATGTCCAGATACGCCTATTGCGGAATATCCAAGCAAATGTACATATACCAAAAGAATACGCCATCAATATGAGCATCGCTTCTACATTCGCTATGTACATTGTCCGAATCGACAGGTTAACGAGTCCCGTCGCGACGTTTGCCTGAAACGCACGAGCAATAGTGAGACAAATTCGGGAGACCTGCGGATGGATTTTAGGGCTCACGATGAGGAAGACCACTAGTCCGTTCTTGTTTATAGCCTCGAGCAGAGCAGGAGCCGGGTTTGACGTGGAGGCTGTGGGGTCCTCTTGAAGGATTTTTTTACCCGAGGGGTCCAAAGGGTCTTTTACCCTCGAGATACAAACAGGGAAGAATGCCGCATCTAGGAGGTAAAACGCGAGCATGAACGATGTATTGAAGGCGACAACCCAGAGAATGTACGGCAGGTTTGCCTATACATAAAGAAAAAGTTTATGGGGTGAACAGCCTTGCATCACGCATTGTGAACTAACAGGACGAACCATTCTGCGTGAAACTTCGGAACCGTGTCGTACAAGTGCCAGCATAATCCACCACACCAGAGCGTACGAAAATAATTCGATGACTACCTTTGCTTTTTGTCTAGGGGCAGAAAGGTCCAATTTTGTACGACGCTGAGAGTCGGGGTCCTCTGTCAGGATAGCCTGCTGTTTGCGGAAGAAGGATGGAGAAGGTGGAAGGATGATCGTGCCAAGAGAAAGGCCCATGATGTGAAGCGAGAGATAACCTGGGGGCATGAGCCTTTCTCTGAAGAGGAGGGTCGGTAAAAGCCCCCTTACCCAAGAGCGAAATTATTCCTTCCTTGTTCGCATAGATGACATTACTTCGAGGTGCGTTCAGGAGGAAGGCTTCCAGTCCCGCCAGCGAGAGCGTAGACTGATGCACTGCGGTATACTAAGTTGAACAGATCGGTCCGGGAGATTGGATTATCACTCACAGACGCCGATCCAAATGCCCAGCAATGATATAGGCATGTGTTTCATGACTGGATGGAGGGCGACTTCTACAACAGGTAAAATAGCGAGTGTCAAGAAGAAGTTCCAATGTACCCCATATTCTGTGACGTGTTCCTGGAGCAAATCAACTCACGAATGTAAGTGGTGATAAACGAATCACCATACAGGATATTCCGTTCCCTTCACAAGCAACACGCGAATGATGCCTAGTACAACGATGGGTAAAATCTTCCTGGCTACCCGGTATAGCCTTGGCTTCACGTCCGCATGCAGTTGGGATGGGTCCTTGATGAGGGGTATGGCAGAGACGATGCCTTGAGAGAAAACGAACGACCCGACTCCCAGGTCCATCTGATCCAACGCGATCAAGAGAGTTCCGGCGAGATGCGCACGAGGTTGTACTCACTAGCGATACGCCGTACGTTTCACACTTTGCGAGGGAACGTGGGAAGACAGCAAAGTCGACGGCAAGAATGGAAAACACCGTCATGATCATCATGTTGGCGCGGTACGTTGTGAGTGCTGGAAGGGGTCTCAATGTTGGTTGTGCGGGCCCATCGATGGTCCGGCCATCTCGTGCAGTCGTGTTCAGCTGGATCATATTCGTCCTTGAAAGCAAAGGTGATCCGCTTTCAACTTGAGGGAGAAGAAGTAAAACGCAGGCTGGAGCCAAGAGGAGCGCTGAGAGTGCCCCAGGTGCATTAGCATAGACCGTCAGCGCAAGCGAGAGGGGTAGAACCAATACCAGCCATTCAACAACGAATGGCACAGTGCGGAAGACGGTCAGACGCGTTCGCAGTGCGGAATGGAGAGTGATGGACGCCTTGCGACGGTGAGTAACATGACCCGGACAGACACGTCGGAAGGGACTCACAAGGGCAACTGCGGAGATGGTGTTTATGTGGAGGACGGATGAGCCCGTCATCCCGGAGACAAACGCCTCCTTCGAGGCTTTGTAGTCCATCCGACCTCATCCAAAACTCGCCGACCGTCATACACCTTGTATTTCAAATCACGTGACTAGCGCCTACGGCTACAAGTGTTATGCACTAAGCAACCCGTCTCTCAAGTCACCGTTTGCAATGGTCCAACGAAACTGTGGCGACCCCATGTAACCCAGTTCACCGCGACGATCAAGGCAACTCCACCAATGGCCAAAATCGCATAGTTCATGTTGGACTCGTTGACTGGATACGACGTGGGTAACACGAAGAGTATGCACATAAATGCACCAAACTATCAGAGAGTCAGGGGGAGCGCAATACGGAAGGGAGGCGGACCGAACTGACTAGAAAGCTCGCAAGGTTGACAGACCATGACAGTCTACCTAGACGGAAGGGACCGGGTTCTGAGAGGCTAGCACGGTCGTCAGCTGGTAGGTAGCTTTTCAGGCTCGTCATTGCTCTCACGAGTCGGGGCAAAATACCCGGATGATGATAGGCTGTAAGTAGCTAAGTATTACGGATATTGCCGCGGAGGACAATATCGCATTGAACTGTGGAGCAGTCAATCAGACGGTCCGGCGGTGATGTGACGTGTACGAACAGCAATCGCTGAGCCTACGTAGGCACATGAAAGGGCACATCCTATGAGGACAGACGTCCACACACCCCAATAAGGTGCCTGAAAACGGTTGAGTGCCACAAATTTGTCTTTCGCAGGGAACGCATTGTCTCGCGCAAGAGCGTAGAACAGTCTTGAGCTAGCAGTGAAAGCAGTGATCGATGCCATCGCTTGTGCCAATGCGACAACCGCAAGGCAAACAATGGTGAGTTTCCGTCCGACCGCGTCGTAGAACAGCTGTGCGATAGGTATGGCGAGGGTTGTCGCTTGCACACTAGCGATGCTCTGCACGGAGAAGAGGAGGGCAAGCATGTATGCGAGTCCGATAAGCCATGAGCCCGCGATGCTTCCCACAATAGCGAGAGGCGCCAGGACCTCGGCGCGTTTTGCTTCCTCGGCGACTTGAGCAGCTGTCTCGCAACCTTCTAGGGTATAAATAGCCTCATGCCCTCAGTTATAGAATGTTTCACAAATCTATCGATATGTTGTTGCCTGGAGGAAACCTAAGAGGACGACGAAGCCTTGGGATTCCCATCCGGTGTAACTGAATCACTGCATAAAGACTGAGGGCCGCACATTCAATCGGTCGACTCACTTTTGGTAGTTGGTGAATACGAAAGAGGGGGGATTCTCCGAAATATCAGTCAATTGCACATGCTCGACATATCGTACAGTATTCACCTTTGCTGGAGCCTTCACAAGGAGGGCTATTATGAGCACGAACGTGCCTCCGAACGTCCACCAAACATTGAAGGTACTCATTCGGCCAATGGCTTTTGTCCCGAAAGTGTTTACTATGCCCGAGGCAATATTGACGGCCCAAGCCATCGCAGCGATTTCGGTGCGGGTCAAGGATCGACCTTGGCCAACCTCTGCCATTGAAGCGATGTACAATGCCACACTATCCTTGCCATTGAAGAAACAATAACCGCAATGGTGTAAAACTCGCCTAAGGTTTCCAGCGGTGCCAGTGAAGACCATGGCAATGGAGTATGTCCACCCTGTACAGACTAACCCGGTGTGAATCTGCTTTTCAGAAACAATGAACATACTCGGACGCACATCCAAGGATCGGCAGGTCAGGCTTCATTCTGCAAACCCAAAAGTAGAGGCCACCCAGAGTTGGACTGGTGACCATCTATGAGTCCGCGGGTACAACCATCTTAAGAGGTATCGAGACCCCTCACTATGAACTGCAAACTTCTGCTAGACTGAGGGCGATAAGAAACATGAAGAGACTACATATCTATCTCGCCAGTGAGGAGGGGCGGAGGAACGCGAATTAAAACCATGATCCACTTACGTTCCAACCCCAGAACAAACCAAGTGGGCCACCAGAGAGCAGCCCGGTTTGAAAGGCGCTACTCATCCCGGTGAGAATCCCAATGGCGCAGAACGATATGCCCAGCACTCCGAGCAGTGACATTTCGCGGCGAAACTCAGGTTTATACCCGAGGTTGATGAGCCGCTGGTCCGAGGTATCGACCGTGCCCTCGGTAATGCGAGCTACCTGCTCGATTTTTTCGGGACTTGCATGCTCGTGAATCGTCGACATGGCATTGAACAGGGCATAGCGCAGAGCTATTTAGAACGCCCGGGGGATGCAGTGCGGTCATGTGGACGGGTGTGGGACACTTCACGAACCCAAATCTGCCAGTGACCGAACCTGGATACGTTCAGATGACCACAACCAACCCGCGCGGAACACTATCGCTCTGGGGAAAAACCTGGTCTTACTACTTGCAGAGGAGGTGGATAGGCTTCCCGAGTCCGTCAAGCGACAGGATGACGGCTAGGAGGCCCCGGGGAGATTAAGGCTGCAGGGGCACGCCAAAGCTAGTGAGTGTTCTGGCAGAATGGCCACTGGTTGGCACCGCTCAACAACAGCGCCTCACGATGAAACTCCCTGATATGACCATCATTGACACGAGATCTAAACAGAGTAATTGGTCACGTTCTACCATACGCGTATCTGCATTATGCACAATGGAAGCTGTCTAGGTATCGCGACCGTGACAATGTCCTGCACTGTAATTAGCTTTAGCACGCACTATAAGCATGGATGTCGTGTGAGAAGAAATCAAACGCAGATGGACAGCAACAGTGATTACTTTGATTCCTAAAAGCATTCCAGATATCTTCATCGAGGGTGACACAGCCAGCTCGACACCGGTGGATAGCCACATCGAAAAGAGGTGGTTCACCAAACGACGCGCCCTTCTTCTGCTCTTCCAAGAGCGATTTCTAACCCAACGGTGAACTCTGAACCGGCCTGCTCAAACACCACCTCTTTGCTCTTCCGTCCCAAGATCGGTGCATGTATGCCTTTCTTGTCGGCTGAGATGGGCGATTGAATGTGTGCATACCTGGGATATTGTTCATGTGGTGTCGGAGTTGCTGATATTACTAACGGGCCTTCGGGGGGAGGCGAAGCATAGGTTCGTGTCAAGTCTTCGCAATGTTCTTTGGGATTAGGAGAGGTATGACGAGCCTTATTTGCACCGGAAGAGGGTCCGGTTGCAGGCAATGAGACCGCCCTGGGCCTTGGAACGAAGGGAGGGTTGGAAGTGAGTGGAGGTCTCAGGGGTAACAACTGAGACGGCGGGGAAATAGCCAAGGACGACAGCGGCTGCAGCAACAATGCAGAAGCACCCAATCTCCCTTCATCATTCGCCACAGGGGAAATGGTCCCTCCGACGGCAACTTGGTAAGACGGTGGAGGGGTGCTAGGCCGAACCATAGGAAGAACAGGCGAAGGGGGCAACGAAGGCGTGGGAGCGACTACGTGCATGCTTTTGGTGCGCGTGCGCGGTCGCGGGGGACAGAAGTAGAAAGGATCGTCGTCTGCAGGTGCCCCCACGACCTCGGGTTCGCCGGTCGAAACAGCGAGAGGCATCGTCTGCGGGAAACCAACGGCACCAACCTGCACGGGGTCGGACGAATCCTCGTTGTCGTCCTCGCACACCGGGAATAGTTTCGTAACGCTGTCAGCAAAAGTCACTCGTGCTGGCCTCTTGCCCTCTATTGTTTCCATGCCGCGCACAGAGTTAAACCCACTATGCTTGCGTTGTTCATTATCCGCACCCCAGGCGTGCACTGCGAGGGGTGAGCCCCGCAGTGGTATTCCAAGGGACAAACCGGTGGGCACAATTGGCCCACGCATTCGCGGAACCCCCGCAGGAAGGGAGGCAAGACCAGGGGGGCTCGTAGGGGACCTGGACGTCCAGAAACCGCCAGTCCGTGCCTTCGGCCCAGTGCGAGAGGTAGAAGAATATGGTGCGTAGATCTTGATGCCTGAGCTCCAAGCACGCCGCTTCGCTTTAACTTCGAGGGCCCTCTCCGTGTCGGTGTCCACCCATCCATTCTTATCTCCGGTCATCGTCGCTCTCATAAGCCTCCACCCCTCCTCACGGGCCCGACTCCGAACGATTTCGAGCGCAGAACAAAGTCGATCCAGATGTTCACAACGAGAATAGGTGATCTCATCGATGTGTCCACCATTGAAGTCTAGGTCATAGACGCTCGGAGGAGGGGCCGCGGGAAATATTGGAGAGTGGGACACTGGCTCCAATATTGAAGGCGCGCTGGAGTCGGAGTCGGGGGCGTTTCGAGAGCGGGGGCGCGACGAGGTGACCCTGGACACTGAAGGTGACTGAGAGGCTGAGCAGGCTGTGAAGTGTGTAGGCCCTCGCAGCATGTGCACAGACAGGGAAAGGGGAAGATCCTCTTCCTCAGGAGTCCGGAGCAGGTCATCTAACTCTTCGTCATCGTTGACGTCGGAAGGAACGAGTGGCGTCCTCGACATATCAAATGCCGCGTCCGCTAGTCTACTACCATCATCATCGCTAGGGTCAGGGCCCAAGTCCGTTGGATGCAGATGACTGTCGCTGGAGCTTGACGAACGAACATCAATCCCTGTGCCATGACGACCCAGACGATCGAGCTCAAAGGTGACTCGCTCGTGATCGTCCCAAACGCCGCCGAACATGAAATCTTCGCCAAGAAGACTGTCGTTATGACAGTTTAACTCGACTGCAAAAACGTCAGCCTCGCCAAAGGGTCTGGGACGATCGACATATCGAACCCCCCACTCATCCGCTACAGCATTGATTAAGTCCAAATTTTAGAGACACAAGACTTTCTTACCCTGGTCTCGGCGGGGGTAAACAACCCGGTCGACATCTTCCGCATCCATCATGCCGGGAAACGGTGATGGAGCGCGGTAACGCTCGAATCCGTAGTCACACCTGCGATCCCCATAGTCAAGAGCATTCCTCCCATCACTCTGAGCTCGTCTGTGCCCGCCACCTGATCGCTTACTGCTAACACCAAAGTCATGGGACCGGAATTTTGCGGTCTTCATAGATTCTATTTCTGCCTGAACTTTACTGGCCATAGCAATCAAAGTCCATTCGGTATACCCAGCTGCAGGCAGATGCAGGGACGAAAGAGCGGATACAATATGACGCCTCCAGACATCAACGAGAGTTGCTCGGGCCCGGCGGCGAAGCATGTCCGGATCAGGTTCCGAGGAAAGGCAAGTTTGCTTGGGGCAAACTGGAGGAGTCACGCGACCAGTGGCAGGGAGTGGTGGAAGTGGGGATGGTGGCGGCGCAGTGGGAGGCGGCGACGACGACGACGATGACGACGTTGACGACGAGAGTGACTTGGGAACTAACGATCTATTTGCTCTGGAATCAAAGAGAGGTCAATTCACAAAAAAACGGACATACGATATTAATGAAAACAAGAGAGACCGCTGCCTCTTATGTTTCCCAAACCTTGGAGACTTTGTAGGACTGGGTTCAGACGGGACATCCTCCGCACTCCTAGCCGTGCTTCCAGGACAGGCGCTACTTTCCATGCTGTCTCGTTGGCTTTCGGGCTCGCTGCAGCCTTTGACGTCGAGGACGACGCCTAGCAGCATTTGAACGCAGTCCGAACTCATAGGGATGTTTGCTATCCGTCCATCGACGAACTCGACTACAATCTCTTTTTGTGGGATGTCCATAGATACTTCACGAGTGCGAGCGACTAGACCTACTGCTCGATCAAGCATGTGGATGCTCGATGGAGGCTCGAGCTGCAGAAAAGAAGTGATGATTTGCAGCTGGGATGACCATGCAGCTGGGATAGTCGCTCCGGGGCCAAGACTTTGCAGGGGAAGGATACTTGGAAATGTGAGGGCATAGAGAACTGCAGGGTGAGGTGAAGGCGGTATAAGACGGATTAGCATCGCGTAGATGCTCGCGATAGATTA
Organism: Boletellus ananiceps; assembly: GCA_038089975.1. Lineage (NCBI taxonomy): Eukaryota > Fungi > Basidiomycota > Agaricomycetes > Boletales > Boletaceae > Boletellus > Boletellus ananiceps. The sequence goes on along the minus strand of JBBPLV010000320.1, from coordinate 10,694 downwards.
AGAGGTGAGTAGAGTAGAGTCTAAGGAAAGGAGAAAGAAAGATCAACGGGTGCTCGCGGACGTCGTTGACGTCCCGCACAAGGAGCAGTGTCTGCTCGCTTGTTGGTTTTCTGAAGCGATGCGTGAGTTTAAAACTTACGTTAACTGTCTTTACCGACCATGACATATTTATCATGTTCCCCGCTGCTCCGAGTCTGAAAGATGGGGGTTCGGACATGATTGCCAGATAGTGGACAGGTGAGTTCTGCAGGTCACGCGGTATGGCGTCTGCAGGCAGGACACAGCAGCGCGGAATCTGGAAGGAACAGCGTTGGCACATGTCCAGCGACGAGTTCAGTCAATCGAACGTTCGGCACAGACGACACGCGTTGCTCTGCACTATCTCTGGTTAACCGCAGTGCTCGTGAGTCACAGCAGAAGAGGAAAGGGAGGGCATTGCTCCGCAGTGCCACATTCGTAGTGCAATCGCAGCACGCAGAACAAGCGAGGCACGATGACAAACCTACGGGCATTGGTTCTACTTATACTGGACGCGTGTAGGGTTAGGATGTACCTCAGTCTCTTCTTCTCCTGTAACTCCTCGCCGCCTGCTCTGCCATGGGTGCGCACCATAGTCAGCCCAAGGACCAGCAGGAGGAGCGCAAGGTGAAGCGCTCTCCGACGCTGCCCTCGTTGCTCGGCAAGCATTCGTCGCGACTCAACCTACTCAATCTGGGCAAACGGTCGCCGCAGCCGCCAGCCACGCCCGTGACGCCTGTCGCGGCGGTCGACCTCGCCGCCGAACACAACATCGCCTCCCCGGAGGCTTCGGCGGCGGACCCGGAGGACCGGCCGGAAGCAGCCGTCTACGTGGGCCTCCTCTTTATCCGGGCGTCCCGCTGTGTGCTTATATTCCCCATAAATACGTCCTCCCACCCTCACCCCCATCTCTGCCCCCATATCTTCCGCAAACTCGGCCGTAGGACGAAGCGTCCGATACTATGCCCACCATACCATCACAGCCCGCGACGGTCCCTTGCCAGGTGAGCTTGCACGGCTCCTTCAGATCAACCACGTCGTCTCAACCCATCGCATGCTGGCCCTGATGGCGTTGATGGCGCTTTCCTCCGCTCGGTGAATTCCAGTACCGCACAGGACGTACCCTTGGTAGCGGCACATATGCAATCGTGAAGGAGGCGATTCACATCAAGACTGGTCAACACTACGCTTGCAAGGTCATCAACAAGAAGCTCATGGAAGGGAGGGAACACATGGTGAGTACCTCAACAGCATCTCGTCGTTGCTGCGATCTGCTCGTGGAACTGCGGGGCTCCCAGTTCCGCAGCAATTGAGTGATCGCGCCAACATGCCCTGCTTCCGCACGTTCTAGCCTCCTCACGGTGACATCGAGATCATCATTTTTAATGCGCGCTGATCGCAACATCGTTCTCCGATCTCTCAGCGCTGTCCCCTTCGGCCACCCTGAACCCTTGGATTTACTTGCGATTGCTAACCAGCGGCTTCTCAGGTCCGTAACGAGATTGCTGTTCTCAAACGGGTGTCCATCGGTCACTCCAATATCGTCACGCTGCACGATTACTTTGAGGTAAAAATTACCAAAAGTTGGTAGGACGTGAAGTTCACCACCACACAGACCGTTCACAACCTCTACCTCTGCTTCGACCTCTGCACGGGTGGCGAGCTCTTCGACAGCATATGCGCAAGAGGGCAATACACGGAAGCGTACGTAACGACCCGAACACATTAAAAAGCTCACCTGGCGATGCAGGGATGCTGCAGGACTCATACGAACTATCTTTGGTGCAGTAAAATATATCCACGACTGTGGCATCGTCCATCGTGATCTGAAACCAGAAAACCTTCTTTTCCGTTCCAAACCTGAGAAAACATCGGAGATCATGATTGCTGACTTTGGACTTAGTCGCATTATGCCGGATAGTAAACTCAGCATGCTTACGGAAGTCTGTGGCACACCTGGTGTAAGCACTCCCTTGGCGGCCTTCTAGCTCGCTGAGATGCTCCATAGTATATGGCACCGGAGATCTTCAAAAGGAGTGAGCCTTTCCTTGGACATCTTGTAGCATTCACTCAGGCTTATTATAGCCGGTCACGGGAAGCCTGTCGATGTATGGGCCATGGGAGTGATCACATACTTCTTGCTTGCTGGTATCTATCACTGTTCGTGCATGCCTGCGAAGTCGTCTGATGTCCATCGCTAGGCTACACGCCATTTGACCGTGATAGCCAGAAGCAAGAAATGGAGGCCATCATTGCAGGCGACTACCGCTTTGAGCCAGGTAAACCCCGAGATGTCTCGTGAACTGTGGGTTTGCTGACCTCCAATAGAGGAGTATTGGTCCAATGTGTCCGAAACTGCCCGCAACTTTGTTTCCACTTGCCTCACCGTCGACCCGGAGGCACGGCCAACTGCTGGTGAAATGCTTCAACATTCATGGCTCACTGCGGAAGTTCCGCACTACGTGGAGACCGCAGACGGCGAGCCTACGGACTTGTTGCCACATGTCAGAAGAGCATTTAATGCGAGGAGGACGTGTGCGCGCCGTTCCCGTTTCGTTTATCAAGTGTGCATGTTGATGATTCCACTATTCTACGCAGTCCGTAAAGCCGTATTCAGCATGATGGCAATGAAGCGCATGTCGATGATGGCCCATCACCTCACGCCTGAGCAACACCAGCTCAACGAGGACGTGTTCCAGTACAAACAAGAATCTGAGAAAGAAAGTCTTGAGCATGCGGATGTTCTTCACCATCACAACGCGGACGCTCACAGTCAGCATGATGCAACTTTACTGCCCAATCCATATCCCGAAAACACGGAGCAGCCTCGAACTGAAGAACACGCATCTGTCGAGCAGGGATCTACAGTGACTGGGGCTGGGCCGTCATCTGACCAAGCTTCCTCAACACCTACAAAGGAGAGCAAGGATGTCACAGAGAAGCTGGCGGGGGTGAGCTTAGCTGCCAGTGCCAAGGTAAGCGGCGCAACTAAGCATGCTTAACCATCTTCGTCTCTTGTTACCGGCGGTACGAGAGTGGATGACTACTTTTCTATCGCGGGACATCATAAGCTTTCCTTCTGTTTACCCTAGTCATTTCATCATATGCCCCCGTTCATGTGTTTAATAAACGATCTGGTTCGTTTTGGTTTACAGAAGGTCTTCCACCGGTTCACCAGGGGCGGCAAGTGAGCACATGGCTGGACCCTGGGACATAGTTTGATCAGTGGATGGGCGAGTTCGGGTGCGATAGACTAGCCCTGTACACATGGACAAGTTGTATACATATTGCGACTGGACCGATATCCGTGTTTGCATAATGCTGCTGTCGATACTTTTTGTACCTCCACAATTACGGACCATTATCATCGTCCAAGCACACACCTGTGATCAGCGACTGTCAAGGACAATCAATCCACTCAACACATGCTTGTAAGCTGCTGGTAAACATATCCCTATCGATCGTATATGCATTTCATTAATATTATGTACAACAACCGAGTACGTACCAATTGAAGTATAAACCGATGCTTACTTCCCGGTGCTTGAAAGTTTGCCCCACTTGACATTCCTGCCCAATGGCCTGCGGCGTTGAAGGCTCAACGCGCGAGTCCATCGCGTCAGGATCCCAAGTGGGCTTCCCAGGCTGAGGAATCTCCGCGAGTGCAACCCACCCTGGACGCGTACCCCTCCGTGACCTATAAGAAAATTTCGACCGATCTGCTTTTGCATACTTTTTGGGCCGTAACCGATTAGGCGCTATGTGTGCGCTTGGGGGCGCGTCGGTGCGCAGCTGGCGAGGCGAGCGGGTAGGCGGACCGTGTGAGTTGGTACGGTCGGTGGTCGTGGGCTGGACACTAGACGAATTGAGTAGTCAGGAACGCAAACAGGTGACTGGGCAGGTGCGTGCGTGGCGAGGGAGAAGACGGTAGCACAGGATCAGAGCACGAGCGGGTTACCATCATCCTGCGCCATGCCAAAGCATGGCTGGGTAGTGTCAACACACGATTTTACTTCCACAAAGTTCACCCTCTTGCTTTTGGATCGAGTACAACCTATCGACAATGTGGCTGGGACTACGGATAATCATACACATTTGTGTAATAAAAAAGAAGTGGAGGGAACAGATGCAATTAAGGGCAAAAATGTATTCATAATGATGCTAAGTCCGATTCTGAATGGTCCTCACAGTCGCTTGCCGGTCGAAATAGCAAGGGCGACGATCAGGACTTCCCACGCGACATCGAGCGCGCACCAGAGCTTCTCATCGTCGATGCCCAACGCACATGCGTTGCGCCACAGACCATTGACGGCCATCGCATGCGTGAGGAGGGTCTGGGCACCGTGGCTCGTCGCAAGCTTGCTCGCAAATTGCTGGAGAAGGCCAAGGACCCGCTCGCTCGTAGGGTCACCGAGGTAGAGGAGGTGAGGTACAGGACAAGGCAAGAGGGAAGCAAGCAAATGACCGATGCGTTTCGTGTATAAGAACGTGGAGAGCTGAGGGAAGACCTCTGGCGCAGGGATACACAAGGGAACGACAGGCACGGACGTAGTGGACCCGGGTGCCTCCGGGCGAACGACGTCGGATTTAGGGAGGACGGGGAGGTTCGCACAGTGAGTCGCAAGGATAATGTTGTGGGTAGGAAACAGGGTCACGCGACGTTTGGTGGCAGCGGGAACATTGCGGGAGTAAACTGCGAGCATGTGCGTGGGCATGTCAGAGGACAGATCGTTGACAACCACTGCGAGATCTTTGGGGAGAACATTGGAAACAGGTTCGGCCTTTACACCTGCGAGAACTTGAAGCATGCTGCACGCTGAATGAGCCGCCAAGGATCGCAAGCTAGCGAACGGGTCAACTTACTCAGGTCCGAGAAACTGAAGGCCTTCGCGGATGTAGGGCAACGTGATGTCCGCCAACTCGGGCGCGACGGACGTGATGGTCTCTTTGGCGATTTTGCGGAAGACAGGACGCGACAGGTATCGCGGGAGGGAGACGGTGGACATGGAGACCGTAGATGTTGCTTCCGACACGGCTACATCGCCCGAGGAGCGGGGAAGCTCAATGTTGACCAGGGAAGGCTGGTTCTTTGCAGCGTTCTTTTGCTTTGCGTGCTCGACGGCGTATCGAGGATGGTGAGGACCACCGGCGGACCGAGCACGGCGGCGACGCGAGGCGCCTTGGATGCCACCATGCACTTTGGACTTGGGGTTCGGGGGCCTGGCAGAAGGAGGCATGTTTTCCGAGTCGAACTTGCGGGAGAAGTTGGAGGGCTGGAGGGGCATGGTAGTCGAGGAGGAACGCGCAAGACTTGGAGGTGCATCTGGACGCGAGCGGGTGCTTATAAAGTCCGTCTGGGTGGGCAAGCGGATCGTCACCGCTGCGAAGCGTGACACAGTCATGCCGTGACAGAAATCGCAATCAACAAAAATTGCCTCGAAAGGAACTGCACTCACGCTGTTTCTTACCTTTGCAGGCAATTTGTGGACCCACATGGACCCACGGATTGCTCAATCAAACACGCAATCCATCACGCTCAACAATAGCACTTACGGCATTCCGTTCGGATCTCTTTCTGCGGGCGAGAGGGAAAGGACAACGACAGACAATGACCCACAGCTCACGCTTGTGCACCCGCGCGTGTCAGGTCTTAGGCAGCCAGCCGCAGCCTCCATGCGGCGACGGTGCAGTGTGGCGAATGCTTGTGCCGTAACAGAAGGGGGCCAGAGCCTGAGTTGGTACGCTCGCAACTTGCATCTCAAGGGCTGGCGCTCCGCCACGACCCGGAGGCAGGTGTCTGGGTCAATTTCTTCCATCGACCCTGTCTTGCTGAAACACCACCTTGCAGGTATCACTCCTCTGTGTATATCGCTTTGCTTGGTTGACATATTGTCCGTTGGATAGAGAAGACAGGTGCCACTCAGAGTGAAGCTTCTCCTGGCAAATCGTGCTGTGCGGATAGCCTAGGGATCGGGGTATGGTAACATCAGGATGTCTGGATGACCGTTTGCCATCCATTGATATACGGACAGTCGTAACCAAGGTGAGTGGCATAAAAAATGAATCACCTCCTATTGGACAGAGGGTGACGGGCAAGGTGAGTGGCACCCAAGAAAATTGGGTGATCGACTCTCGAGTCCCGACCCGGTCGTGGTTTGCAGGCACGATGCTAGTAGGAAGCTTTCCAACGCATGGCGGCTATCTATCAAGGGGAGCCTGGCAGGGCAGACGGTATCAGATGAGTGGCATTGTCAGACCAACAAACTGAACGTTGTCTCTAGAGGATTTCGTAACACAGCAGGAATGCTGCCCCCAGGGTAGGTCACGAGGCTGAGCAGTGAGGGGGAATGAGGTGGGTGAGGAGAAAGGTGGGGTGGTGGGGATGATGAACCGGGAAAGAGAGTGCAGAGGGATGTTTTCTGTTTATGGAGAACGTCACGGCGAAGATCAAAGCGGAAAGGCGGACAAACAACCGGGTACTACTGCTTTGCGAATATCCAGTAAAATTGGTTGCATCATGAAAGTAACGGAGTGAGCGGATCAATCTGGACACCCTGAACACGAAGAATTTCTATCGTAGAAAACTATCGGCATGGACGTGTCTCACTTGTTATTCTGTTCCCTGGTACGAGACGCGCCAATTGCTCGCGAAAATCACGTGATCCTAACGCGACCGGTCATGTGACCCGCTCGGCGACGCGACACCGAGTCAACAAAAGTCAGTTTGACAAGGACATTGATCTCATGCCCTACAGCCGAAACACGAAATGTCGACAACAACCCAAATCTTGTTCCACTCACCGGCATTGCATTCGCTGAAACGCGACCAATTGGTTAAATTATGCAAGATTCACATTCTCAAGGCGTCTGGGAAGAAAAAGGAACTCATCGAGCGATTGCAGCTTCACGCAAAGACGCTACCACTCGATGATCCACTGAGCATCGCCGCACGGAGCGATAATCTCGACGCGAAACCCGCTACGGACAGCGAAGACGAGGCATCCAACCATTCTGGGCAAGCCTACACGCCTACGTCTGTTGACATATCTCGTCCCAGCGAGCAGTGGGAAGTGGTTATGGACACTATTGCAGAGGTGGATGAAGAGACCCTCAGGAGTAATCGCGGTGCACGCGGCCATCAAGTTAGCGAGTTTGGCACGAATACGTCCAAAAGTCAGTCCTCAGCGCTGATCTAACGGAGGCACTCTTTTCTCATAGTCCTGTCAGCTTCCGTGACATCATCTCTCAAAGCTATTGCCACTTCTCTGGGGCTCAAACGCAATGTGTCCAAGTCGAACGAGGCTACATCCTCATCTTCTAGTCTTTCCAGCAAGGGAGTGGTCCAATCGTCTTCGACTCTCCCTACCTCTGACCCAAATAGTGGGTTCGAAGAACCACCAGTGGAGCCAGTCCCCGGGCAATCAAACCTTCGAGGCTTTCCCGCTCCTTCATCTGCCCGGCTTAGTCTCTCACAGGCGCCAGCTACGACCACGATCCGCCTCGTTTCAAACCTCACCACGGACCAGGAACTCTTACTGTCTCCGCCCAAGCTCCAGCCATTCGCCATCTCGTTCGACCTTGTCCCAGGCACGCCTGGAGGCACCCGAAACTCCCCAGTCCCTGTATGGCCTCTCTCTCCTAGTGGTGATGCGCGGGGATCCTTGTATCCCGCTATCCCAACCTTTGAAGAATTTGGTGACTTGAATAAGCCACGGTCCCGTCGTTCCGTTCCGAGTCTATACGATAACTCGGACATGGATATAGACATGGATGTGCCTGGTGGGCTAGCACTCCCGTCCATCCGCGAACCCGCGCCGCAAAAGGCCAGCAGCAGCGCACGGTTTTACACCGGCGCCACTCCCAAGTCTACTGAGAAGCCGTCCGTTGAACCAATTGACATCTTCTCACCCGCTCCAAAGCCACAGAATGCATCCACTCGCTCGAGGCTAGGGATTCCGAAATCTGAGCCGTTTGTGTTCGGGTCACCATTACCCCAGCATAATATGTCCAACCTTCAATTCCGCACAGCCGCTCAGTCTGTCCTAGACGAGATGAACAAGAGACTTGAGGAAGAGGGTGTGGAGGCTGTCGGCGCTAATGTTCTGAACGATCGCCAGGCCACCACAGAAGAACCGATAGAGAAGCAAGACAGCAATGGTCGCGTTCGCGTAGATGACATGTTTGACAAGATTCATCAAAAAGAGTTTGATAAGATGGATTCCATAACCTCGCATTATGCGGCGAAGCGGGGTGCTCAAGGCACTGTTGCACAGCCTATTCTGTCGAAGAAGAGGAAATCAAGCCTGGTCGTGAAGGAGAGGAAGCCAGGGACGCTGGCTGTGTGCCATCGCCCCAACGGGTCGAGAGTGGTCAGTGGTGCTTCTGTGAAGATGCTCCCTGGTGACTTTGGTGAGGAGGGTGATGAAGAAGACGAAATCGCAGACAGGCGGGTGTCGAAGCGGCCTCGTGTCGAACGAGAGGAATCAGACACTCCAGCGCAGCCTGAGAAACCCTCGGTGGCTCCACCGCCTGACCCCGAAGAGGAGGCTCAGAAACAGAGGGAGAGGGAGGTAATCCGCCGGAAGCTTGAGCATAACAAAGCCAAGCGCCGGAGCAGTGCGGGGCGACCAAGCCTTGGACGTGCGCCTCCTCGTGAGTATCCCTCGCATCCTTCAATGCCAAGCTAACGACGGTATTTGACAGCTAAACCGACGCGGCTCGGTTTTTTTGCCAGTGCTAAATCACTTGTCCAGAACGTGTGGAACCGGGGGGCCGGGTCTAAAGCACCTTCAAACATCCCTGTTACAAAGCCGGCTCGGCCCAAGGAGACGAAAGCACTTGTCAAAGGCGCGGACGCGAAGAAAGCAGCTGTGATCCCAGGTTCTTCCAGTGCTCCGCCTCTCGGTTCTCAAACGAAGCGCACACCGTCTGGTGGTAGTAACGATTCGGTGCAATCCAATGACCCCGGCCGTTCCGCCCTTGCCCCACTGGTGATTTTCGGTGAGAAGTCTTCCCGCCCAAAAATGTCCACGCCTTCGTCGAAACCGCCCAGTTCAGTAGCTGGCGCGAACTCGAGGACATTGACAATCGCTGGCTATGGCCAATCGAACAACAATGGAGGTAGTTCCCTCGTCGGATTCTCGTCCTTGGGTGCGAAAGCTGGCCCCTCGGCTGACATGAGTCGTGCTTCCTCCATTGGTGCCAAATCAAGCATTCGAACCACCGCAGAGAAGCACGCGACGATTATTGCCAGGTCGAGAACCTCGTCCACGCTCATGGCCCCCACTGCAAGTTCTCTCGCCAGGACGATCAGTCACTCTCGTATTCCGGTCCCTGTGGGATCATACAACGAGAATATGACGCTCACGAAAGCGAGCACGAGTTCCAAGCAACAGCTCGCGGCATCGCCTCAGCGTAGCGTCACCTTTGAGCAGATCACAAACAGCCCGCAAAGTCCGGCCCACACTGCCCGCCCGGGAAAGATATTCAGTGGGTCGCTGAGCCCCACGAGTCCGGGACGTCCTGCGGTGTCGTTGACCGCTGCAGCGACAGGGATTGTCGGCACAGTGGCCCCTGAGGGCAAGCCGAAGCCAAGTGGTCCTGTTGGCCCCAAGGCCAAAGTCTTAGCTGGACGAAGACCGCGGATCTCGCGTTCGAAGGTGATCGCGAGGTTGGCTTCGCAGCGAGCGGGGGGTGCTACGGGCTCTAGTTCGGGTTCGAGGGGGAGCGCTGGGACTGGTCCTGGCGCCAGCACCAGGATTGGGAGACTGGGTGGCAAGGTACGATCGAGCGTGAGTGCTGAAGTGGCTGGGAAAAAGACGAGGCAGTCATACGCTGGCGCGAGAGGGGCAGACATGCTGATGAGCGCCAAGAAGCGGGTTCGTCAGAGCGAGCACGCGCGGAAGAGCCGCGTGAACGCGAGCGATGGGTCAAGGATGGATGTCGATTAATTACATTTTTTTGCGGTCCTGCGACACCTTGATCACGTCTCGTGTAAGTAGGTCAGATAATCTTTTTTGCTTTTCCAGCCGCCGTCTGGCCCCATTCGTGCCTGTGATCTAGTTTTCTTGGAATATAGGAGCCGGTGGGCCTCAATGCTGACGCAAGCATTTACATCCGCGCAAGTGGACGATTACGCGGCGACCGCGTGGCGGTACGGCGGTCACGCGTGTCACGCAAAGCCAAACCCCGGACCCGTAAATAACGTCACACATGGGGCTAAAAGCAGAGCCGACGCGGCAAAAAAAGAAAAAAAGGTTGGATTAGCGTGTCTACTACAGTACTGGCCGCACGGAGGCAAACGAAGCAAAAGGGAGCAGAAAGAAAAGGGCAGCAAAAAAGGAGCGCGCGATTACAAAGTGTTGGAGCGTAAGGTAGCCGTCGTGATCATCCTCATCCAAACGGGCGAGTGTCGTACTGTGCGTGCCATACCAGGTTGAATGGGGGAAAAAACTTTGAGCATGGTCGGCCGCGACCGAGAGGCGTCGGAGGCGAGGCGCTGCCAACGTCATGTCGACGGGACGGGACCCGGGCGCACACCTGTGACGTCTGTCGATGGCCCCATAGCAACGGCGCGTTGTCGGTTGCGCCGAGCCTCGACAGTGACATTCCACGCTGTGCGCACAATGTCCACGAGCCCTGCATCTCGCGGGCCGAGAAACAAGATGTTTTTCCAG
>JBBPLV010000319.1:0-22798 GCA_038089975.1 Boletellus ananiceps | reverse complement strand
CTCACTGTGGCATTCACCCGCGTATCGTTCATAAATGCAGTGTAGTTCGCCCCACCAACAACCATCTCACTTAGACCGGCAGTGTCAGAGAGCCTGAAGCTGAGGATACGTTCAGGTAGTTGATCACTTTTGTTCAGGTTCTCCACTGGTGTCGTCTCATCCAAGGCCGAGATTTCCTTGAATCCACAACCAAAGAGACCGTCCGCAGGAAATTCACCACTGAGGGGCATCCGATTATTCCAAAACTGATTCGACAAAAAAAGCGCAGCCGCAAACGCTTGATCCTTAATCTAGTGGGTTATGGTTGGTCACTGACTGAACGCTAGCATACAATCCATACCGGGTATTCAGCCACTTGGACTACGTCTTCATATTCATTGGCTTCGAGGGCCTCCCCCGAACCATACGCCAGGGCGGCTGGTTTTAGTTTTCCACGAGAAGTGGTCGACTCTGAAGCATCGTATCGTTCGTGTCCGTCGCAGGTTGAAAGGCAGGACTTGTCGGATACCACTGAAGGAAAAGATGAGCCCGATCATCAGCCCAGGATACGAAACACTCGCATATATCTGAACTACCGGTGTCGAAGATCGCTTATCCAAAGAAAGGAGATGAGACCGTCGAGCAAGGTACAATGAATGACATCTCACCGGTGAATTGCCGTCGCGGGGTCCCGATGCCAAAGGGACCGTAATACATAACAGACTGGTAGTTTGCGAGATCAACGACACCATCCATTGCGCGTTTCGGAGGGCTGGTCAAGGAGGACCTTGACAGCGTGTCAAGTGGATGGCGTGAACCCATATTCCGCTCATATGCTGCAAAGGTGGCTTGGTACTTCCTAAATGTTACCCGTCAAGATAAGCAAGGTGAGCTACAGGGGAGAAAAAGACATACTTGTGAGCATAGCTAACAAGTCTTTGAGCACCGCCAGCCCCTAGCGACTGTTCACTTGTGACCAATGGAGTCGACGTGGAGCCCCGTGCATTGAACAAGCGGCGCTCCAGAGGGACACGCAGGGCTCGGTCCGACGCGGCGGGTCTCGCACCAGAGAATGCTACGAGTGAAAGGGCAACACAGAAAGGCTGAATGGGCTTCATCTTGGGGGAGAAAGGATGATAATGGGGACATGGTTTATATTCCTAGCGGAAGAGCATGCGGCTGACAGGGAACTATTGTGCTTTCGGGATCGCCGCCTCAGCGGCTGACAATAGCGAGAGGGAGACCTCTGAGTGCCTGTACAGCGTCGGTCTGCGAACCCAACGGTAAGGCACGGACACCGAACGACGGGCAGCAAGAACCGCAGGTCGCACAGCGAACAAGAAACCTACCAGACACCTAGAATACAAGTCTCGCCATCGAGTACAATGTTCGAGAAATGGCTGCATTGTGCATCGCGACGTCGACCAGTCATGGTGGCAAAGAGTCAAGGTCTCCGTGGGAAGCGCAAAGATACCAACTTGATCGACTGACCTACGGCTTTAGCCATTGCTAATGCAGGCCCGGGTGTGTTAGATTCGGGTTGTCGTTCTTCAGGCTGTTTTTCCTACTAATCAGAGTGCAGGATATCTAGGTCCGCTGTTTGTCGACGTGGGACTCTGTGGGAGGGGTCCTGCATCCTACTTTGGTTCCCGTATGCGCTACATTCCTTCAGTTCCATCCTCCGCAATCGCTTCTCAACATCCAGATGAACAAAAACTACGCTCATATTCGGCACTTGCACGCTCGGGATAGACCGTCTCCATTCAATGCAGTCCCATGGTGGCAACGCCAATTGCCCCTATCTGACTACCACCTTCAATACACCAACTCGTATATCGCCCCAAACCAAGCATACATGCAACATGTATGAAAGTTGTGTTGTTTCCGGTGGCCTGATGTCAATCCTCTGCCCTATCTGACGGTCTACTTACACCTGCCCACGCTTGCCGGGCCTGCCGTCGTGTCACGCCTCCTTGTGCTGCGGAGCTCAACACCTGCAAGGTTTCGCCCGCCGGTGCAAACAGGGATTGCTTAACCGAATCCCTATCTGGATAAGACGGGCGTGCGCGACATCGAGCTCCGGTGAAGTATCTCGGTGTGATCACCCATTTACCAATCTTGATGAATCATAGGTGCTTGGATGACTATCAACATTGTGGACAACGGTCGCTGGATAATCGGACGATTGAATGCGGGATCTGTGCCACGAACAGCGGTTGGCTGGAATGAGCTCACCTTGGTTTCTCCAATTGGTCAGTGAACTGACCCTTCACCGCTCGTCCAGGACGACCGCTAAACCTTGACGGTGGAGTAAACGAGCAACCCCCCGGGGGCCTATCCCTAGTTTGAGAAATCGTGAGGCCCCAATTTTTTTCTCTGTTGCCAAAGTAGGCACCGGATCTTGGAAGAGTTACGCTTCCGAACTGCAAATCCTTTTACGCTCCGAATTCACCGCACAAAGGGTTGTCGTCATTTGGCCGTGGTTATAGTATGGAAGCGCTAGCCAACGATGGTCCACCTACCAGGGCGTCACTGTTTAAACGGTAATCAAATGATGCCTCTCTCTAAACTATATCATATCAATTCCAGTGAGCGGACCTCAAATGGTTTGTAGACTTCATTGTTAATTGCGCCCGCAGCTGGTGGCACTAAGCGGGGTCCATGAAACCGCTCGGAGATGTATTGTCAGAGCCGATGGGCGTATATGACTTGGGGCAGTGCTGTTGGTTTACACGCCAAGTAGTTTGATCGCGCTGAGGTACATTATTTTTTTTCGCCTTTTCGCCTTTTTGATGATCTTTTTCATTGAATCTAGAACGCTACCATGTGACTTTCGCCTTGTATCGATGCCCGGCTGTGCTTGTTTCGTTGATGAGCTTGGCACCGTGTTAAGTTGATCGATGAATAGCATCGACGAACTGACCATCACTCCGACAGGCGGCGAGCGTGATATCATGCACTGAGTCGCACAAGTCGTAGCCGTAGCAAGCACTGGCGGCCTGTGACACACAAGGGCCGTGCTGGTGGAGTCCATCGCCTTGTAGCTTGAGTCTCATCTGGCTGACTCTTCTGCCGCATTGTTCGTGTCACAGTTGGCTTGCGACCAACCGACGGACTAATGGGCCCGAAAGAAATGCTGCTCTCCGAGCCACCCAATGATTCCGACCAAGATCACGTTTATGATCGGCTCGCAAAGGCGCTGCGGGCGTCTTCCCATCTGCCACTGCATCCGTTCACAACTAATCCAGAAACTCAAGGGGATGGTTGTCTAGTGGAATCTTACCAAGCTGTTCTTGTACTGCGTGGACGGTGAAGTTACCCCGCTGCCATTTGGTCGCCAGAATCTGTCCTGGTGGCTATCGGCGGCGGAGAGCGGGATGGAAACCGCGCCATGATTTGACCCCGGCCACTGAGCTATCCGAGTGCCGACGCACTTGGATCCGATCAGCGCACTGCTTAGTAGTAGTGGCTCACCGGCGTCGGCGTGCCGAGCGGATTTGATCACGGCAGACTTCGCTCGCCGTCGCAATCCGATGCATCGGCCCGCCACGTCAGCGTGCGAGTCACCCGTGCGAGGTTTCCATTTCACGTTGGTCGAAGGGGCATTCGAGGAAGAAAATCAAGTCTGCTGAAATGCCACGTCATCGCTCGAAGCGCCAGCCGGCATTTAAACCTTGAAGTCATCGCAGCATCCCATCAGCGAGCACGATGACAAGTACCTCCGCTTTTCCCGGCCACACCGCGCCAATCAATCACCTAACCATATGCACACACTCCCCGACACTCCCGATTGGCCACCGCATCGCCTTCAGCGACGTGATCATCCCAATTCGTCGTTTCATTGAGCCCCTCCCAACGCATCACCTTATCACCGCATGACCAAAACGGGACCATCTCTATTGTATGGTTCGTGCTTACAAGTCACGGGCGAGAAACCCATTTCTAAGTGATCCATCTCAAGCCCATCCAATGCGGCTGCGGTCCTGAACTCCCTCCGTTTTCCCCTCCAGTGGCGTCTCGGTGTCGCGTACCAGTGACATCGTGATCATCGCGATCATTGTAGACCTGATACGTTCAATGTCTGACTCAATCCTATCCCGCTCACCGGACGGGGGGTTGGCCAAACCAGGAACGACGAGACGCACAGCCTCGCCCAAATGTAAAGTTCTATCCCACACGGCCACCGTGGTTCTCGGCACCCTGCGAAAACGCCCGACCCAAACCATCAAGAACGTCCATGACGGTCACAAACGAGGCACACACACACGCGTACGCACATATGGACTCGATTGGAGGCAGGCACAGCATGCATCCGCAGGGGACCCCTTTCTCCGCGCCGCTCCCTCGGTCGTGTTTCATCCGCCCCGTCACGGAAGGTGCCCCTCGAAACATTACGGTCGCACCGTGAAGTTCAATGACAACGACTGCGCAGCCAAACTTGTGTTTGTCATGTCATGACGATGTTGTCATACGATTGCGATGACATGCGGCCCAACGGACGCAGATGAGTCAGGGCCGTAGGCGGACGCGTATGCATAAGCGTGGCGTATCGATCTAGGACATGGACGTCGACCGCGCAAACGAGGCTGTTCAGTCGACGGAGAAAATCCCGTTCGAAACGAGTGACAGGCGCGCAGAACGAGTGATGAAAGAAGAAGAAAAAGGAAATGTGGCGATTTGGTCCCTGAATTTTGGTTATCGGGCGGATGCGTGTGTGTATGGGCACATGCTATGGTCAGGGTCGGATTCTGTTTTTTTGACAGCCCATCCGCCCAGAAGCTCTCCACTGATCGGCGGCAGCAAAGCGTCTTGCCAATGGGTAGGGACGACACACGCCGTCCGGGCGGGGCCGTCGGAGGACTCGCAACTTGCGTCGTAGGGACCCTCATGAGCGCCTCCCGGCCGAGCTTCAAATCGGCAAAGTGGGCTTCGGACCCGGCCGCTGTCCTTGGCCACCGGATCTCTGAGCTTCTTCATCCAATCCGATGCCCACACTTGGCTCAGCGCCGTTGTTGGAGGGGCGTCGTGGCCACATGTACCTCACCGCTCATCCCACATTGACACGTCTTCCCCCCGCATTTTCGTACACGAGGTTTGACCCTGGATCCGACCCCCGAATCCATCGGAAGAAAGAAAACGAAGAAGAAAAAGTTTTGCATTCTGGCATGAAACCTATTTTCCAACGGATCTACCGCTCAAGGATACCATACCGATCCAGAAAGCAGAAAAGATTCGGTTGGGAGGGGGCAGTGCACAGCCGCGTTCTCCGCAGGCTAATTCATACCTGTTACAGTACGCACCGCCTCCCCGTCTCCCGCGCCGCCCGCCCTCATTTCCGTCGGCATTCTGGGGGCCTCAGTTATCCCAATGGCACCCATCGTCGTCACTTGGGACAGGTGCGATCGATCCCCGATGGAGTGGAGCCCTGGTCGACGTTTGGTGTGTCGATGTGACGGTCGACTCGTCTTCAGGTCTGCCCCCAAGCCCCTTTGGAGCTGCCGCTGGGGGAAGCTCGAACGATCGGATCACTTGCGCTCCCCACCCACCCGACGGCCCCTGGCCAGCCAGCAGGAGCCACCCCCATCCTCACGACCGTCAAAACGTTACAATGTCTGGCGTACGTGATTTGGGAACCTAGGACGAGGTGACGCAACGAGCCAAGGACAGCGAGCGCGTCAAGGCCCAGGGGCCCCTCGGGCGGACAGTTCCCGTCAAAGATAGGTCACGCCCGGCGCCCCAGATAGTCTTCGACGCGATGCGATGTGTGAGATCCCATGCCTATCTCCAAGGCTTCCTCATCTCCATCCAGTCTATCTCTGTTCTCTCGGTGCCCCCATGGGCCCTTTTTCTTCTTCCCCATCTCCGTCCTCAACCCCCCCCCACCTTTTCTTTCCCACGTTTGTATCTACATGTCCATCCGCCACGGTCATATAAGATGACAACCCTGGGTCTTGGATAGCTAGACAGACATGAACCATCTTTTTTTTTTTAATTCCAAATCGAAAACAATGGCCAGCCAGAGGAAAGATACCATTTATTGTTTTCGGACCCCCAGTAAGAGGCAGTGCAAACCGTTTGGCCCAGGGACGCGTCATCCGTCGACACCAACGTTCCTCTCTTCCGCTCTCTTCGGTGCACCACACGTATCGGCTACGAGTAAAATAATTCTTCCCCAAAAAAAGGGACCCACGAATGCTTCCCGAGATACGAGCTCGCCGTAGGTTTTTTTTTTACACACGCACACGCACACGCACACATACAAGTCATGCATCATGGAAGCCTCGAGGATCTGTCATTAGTAACTGGCCGTTCCGTCCTCCGATCCGCAGCCGGCTCCATCATAAAAAATTCAACGTGTTTTTTTTATCACTCCAAAGAAAAAAAGAAAGCAGACAACATATAAATATATTAATGATTTTACTTTCCAAACCACTTCGCTTCCAATTACATAAATATGTAGAGCTGACACGAGCGTCCACCAGGTTATCTACGACGGGGTAAGCTACAAGAATGGATCATAGAAAAAGAGAAAGAAGACTGGATAATGAAACAGGAAACAGAACAGTGCACAATGCGCACAACAGCCGAGAGGGGTACGAAGGGTGAGTAGCGGATGGCCAGATCATGCATTCAATATCAATATATATAAGGCGTAGTAGATGCGGATGGGAATAGGCAGGGATGCAAAACGGGGAACCGCAAGATGCCCCATGTGTATCATAGTCGGGAGTAGAAATGAACTTGGGGGATACAGTTGTCAGATTATCTTGGCGTGCGTCAGATTATACGAGCATTGAGGATGACTTGCGGCAAAGGAGACGAATCAACGCGATCAGATATCAGACCATGACACTCATACCAGGCCACCCCTTCTCCTCAGTCTTGGGAACGGGTAACCGTTCCGTGTCCTTGGCAGCATCCAAAATCCGCTGGCACTCGGTACCGCCTTCCGAACGTACTGGGGAGTCATCGTCAGCGATGAGCCGGCGCCACGGGGCAAGGCACAGATTCTCACAATGTCGGTTCAAAGCATCCATGCGAGCAAACGTCTTGTTGCACCCCTCGCATGTGAAGGGGCGGTAATTGGAATGCAGCTGCTCGTGGCGCTTGCAGTCGTGCTGTCGAGCAAAGCCCTTGCCACAGCCAGGCCACTTGCACTGGAAGGGGCGTTCCTCATTGTGGGATCTCATATGACCTAAAATGTTCTAAGTAAACGGTGCAAACCAACATGCTTGGATCGAACCCACCCTTCAAATTGAAGCTTCTTGTGAACGTACTACCACAGCCCGGCACAGGACACAAGAAGTTGGCATCTTGCTTCCTACGACGATGGCTGGCACCGGCTGTGCGTTCACTGGTCACCGTCTGCTTCGAGACGGTGACCGCACCAGTGGTGTTGGGTTGGGGTGCGTCAGGACGGAGCATCGATGGTTGCCGGCCGGTGAGTGCAACGTTGGGAAGATCTTCGTAACGAACACGTGGACTCGCAGACGGACTAGGGTATGGACTGGGGCGGCTAGAAGGCAACGCGCTCCAGGTGCCATCTACACCGCCACGTGGTCCGGACGAGGTTCTACGATGGCCGCGAATGGAAGGCACCGTCTCCTGTGGATATAGGAACTGGCGATTGATGAAGTCCTGCTGCGATGATGGGGGATAAATGAGAGAAGAGGTCATGTCCTCTGAACGGGACTGGCGATTGTGGCTTGGACGGCCACTATCAGACTTGACGCGACGTATGCTACCGGCGACAGGATCGCCGGGAGTGAGGTAGGCGGCCATGCTGTTGGGGTTGAAGTTGAAGTGGTGGACGTTGGAGTTGACGAGGTTGAATGAAGACTGAGTGGGGCCGGCGCTAGATGGATGTGGATGTTGCGGGAGGACTTCGTTGAGGCTGACGGTTGGAGCCGAGTCGTCAAGGGCCGAACCCTCGAGGGCGTTAAGCTGGTCTTGGGTCATGAGGGAGGTGTTCCAGAACTGGGGACGCAGCGAGGAAGCAGTATCAGATTTGCTGCGCGTACGAGGGGGGATGTTTGGAAAGAGGAAGTTGGTATTTGTAGCATCGGGATGCACTTGGGGACCAAGAGTGGACAGCCTGTGAGAAGTGTGGCTGTGGGAGAAAAGCTGTGCGGCCTGTTCATGGAACTGTGGTACCCCGAGAGATTGGGGGACCTCGGTCTGTTGAATTTGTTGCTGATCCCATGGGGGTGTTGTCGCTTGTTGCTGTGGTCCGCTTTGCGATGCAGAGCCTGATACGGAAGTAAAACGCGCGAATGACATATATGGTAAGAATAGAGTTCCCGAAATAAACGTGGTGAGATCAGTCAACTTGCCTTGATGGAGGGTTTCCAGGGTAGATTGGAAAGGAACGGCTTGGGAAGCCGCTCCGCCACCACTTACGGGAGTAGCGGGAACTATGTGAAGCTGGGGGCCGCTCGAGACGAAACCACCGTCGCCGTCTGGGGCGTTGATCATGGGCGCCTCCTGGGGGAATAGCGAGGGGCTGCTGTCCGGGATGAGGAGCTGAGGAGGGGACTGGGCTTTTCTGGGGGGAGACAGGGTTCGTTCGCCAGGGAGCTGATTATGGCGCCAGTTGGGAGACTCGAAACGCAACTTTTCAAAGTTGCGGGCGACATCGAGATGAGGGGAGGAATGGGAGAGGATCTGAGGGTTTGAGGAGACAGAGGAGGCGCGGCTATGGCAGCGGGGCTCGTCGTTGCTGGAGGGGGAGCTGTGATCGTAAGAGCGAGGAGAATGTTGGTCAAGGGTGACGGAGACGGAGACGTGGGGAGCGCTCTGATCAAGGCCAGCGATGAGGTCGCCGTCAAAGACGAGGAGACCGGATGAGTTTGGGGGGTCGTATTCGGAAGGATCATAGTCGTCGCGGACGGCGAGGCCGTCGAGGTTGTCGCCGAGAAGGGCAAAGTTGTCGGGGCCGTCAGGGTCGTAGCTAAGTTCGGAATGGCCCGAGTAGGGGGAGTTTTGGTAGGAGCCATTGTAGGAGGAGGTGTGAGGAAAGGGAGGGGACTGGAGATGGCCGAACTCGTATGTGTCGAAAGGGGAGCTGGTACCGAGATTGATGGGCTTGTTGGAAGGGCTTCGTGAGTAGTCTACATCGGGGTAGTGGGCAACGTCTGACTGGAGGAGAGCCATGACGAGGATCGCAGTCGGGGGGGGAGGAGGAGGGGAGGGAGGGTAGACGCGCGGGGAGGAGGGGAGAAAGGCCGGGTGAGAACTTGGTCTGCCAATTGGAGGGTTCCTGGCTTTTATTCAACCTCCGCCGCCTCCACCGGACCCTCCACCCAATGTCCCCAGCTCACGTCGCCGCTGTCGCTTGCGTCTCCTGGCGTCGCGCTCCCGCGTAGCATGGGCCGGCTCACCACCGCCCACGTCCCCGCCGAAAACCAGTCTGTATGCGTCGGGGGCCGCTTGGAGGGTGTGCTGCGGTCCGCGGGGGCATCCGCGAAGGTAGTCTCTGGCTACCATCAGCCGCGCTGCGATCGGATCCATCTCGCTCCGACGGAGGGCGCCACTCTCTGATCGAGCAGACGTCCTCGACCACATCGGCTGGGATGGCGCGGACGACTCGCCGCTGGGGCACCCAAATTTACCCGCACTGCTTTGTCGCGCGATGGTAGCATTCATACAGCCGGGATGTGCCGGTCTGGCCTGGTGCTCTGAACTCCCTCCATGTTGTGGGCCTGCCTCCCTTGAGACCCTGCCAGACTCACCACCCGCCGTGCGATCATACCAGAATGATGAGCCACATGCTTGAAACAAGAGCCCTCTCTTCCTGTGCCGGGGTTTGCCGTGACAACCGTGAGTTCCCGCCTCGCCTCTGGGGTCGAGACAAGTCTTCGTCCAGATAACGGTCGGTGTGACCCTGAGCATGCACTCTCGACGCGACGTCGATAAAATGAACGGGGTTTCATCCGTGCCTTCCAGACCCTGCTGCCGTTGCAGATCCTTCTCGCGCGGCCCATCGAGAAAAGAGCATCGGCGCAGCCTCGCGATGAGCGATTTTCATTGGAGGGCTACAAAGTTTGATTCGCCGCTGCGTCGCACAACCCACCAGAACTTGATCTTGGATCATATCAGCGGCAGCACAATCATGCACAAACAACTCGACTGCTCTACTCCTCGGCCGTCCTGCCATTGGCCGCTCTTCCAACGTATTGGGTCCCTGCCTCGCCCACGGTCCATCATGCCCCACCACGAGCCGGCGAGGGCTGTCGGACGGCCGTAGGACCCCTGTTGGATGGATCAAGGTTCCTTCGTGGCGACCACGCTACACGCTCTCATCTCTGCCTAGATCGTTCCTGGCGGTCACCGGTCATCTCTCACCGGCACCTCGTCCACACCGCCTCTCCATCCCATCATATGATGGCACACGACATGGCTGTGTTGAAATTATTTTCTCGACATTCGTTGCCTTTCTTGGTAGCACAAAAAACACTGGATGTCGTTTAATGCCCGCATACACAGCCGACGGAGGGGTGACCCACTGTCGGGAGGGGTTGCTCAGGTGTTTTGGAAACACGGTAACCAGGATGCTATGATCCGTATGTTATTCCTTGCCCTGTTCATGTCCGTACGTCAAAACGCACGCTCGTTGCTCACTAAGCATCCACGCTGGATGACTCATCAGAGGGTGCACGAAAAGGATACCGGCCTTGCTGCGCGTCTCGTCATGTTCAATCACTGTGCGACGTTGCATGTGTGTGTGATCAGCACGGACGACTGGATCAGTCGCACTAGTCGCATTGTGCGCGAACCGTTTGGCACCGGAGGTAAGAGGGACGAGGCTTTCCTCTGACAGGATGTTCGGTCCGCACGCGCCCCTCACGGATTGCAATGCCACCAACAAGCCATCCAGAGATATGGAGTACTATGGCTGGCCGGGCGCAATTTTCCCGTTGACAAACCGAGATCAAGCACATCTTGCGATCGGAGGGGGTTCCACGGGAGCGAATGCATGATATGTCATCTGGATAGCTACATCAGACCGGGGAACGGTGCCTTGTTCTCTTTGACACTGCAAATGCTAGCACTGGTTCTGTTCGTACTGTGATGGGAGGAGTGTCGAGAGACCTACTTACACACTCTTGTCGGGCGCTTTGGTTCGGTCTGGCGCTGGGTAACCGGTCATGCATCACGCATTATGAGGGAAGGATCCCGAGGGCAGGAAAAGGACGGCGTGAGTTGCACTGCCATCCTCCTCGCTGTGTCCCAGGCCGGCACCTTGGATCCTAGCCCGTGCTGCCCTCTGCCACCCTTTTCCGTCGTCGCACGGGATGGATTCGACAGATTTATCGCGACTTGCCCGGCGTTTTCCGTGCGCACTCACGTGACGCATCTGGCCGAGTGATGATCGTCATTTGAGCTTGACTGCGTTCATGAACACGGCCTCTCTTCTCGTCCCTTTCCCCCTGGAGAGGCATCGCCGTACTAGACTATGAAAAAGAGTTTGACGTGATGGCACCGTGCTCTTGCGTTGACATGATGGGCGCTACTTGGCCACCCCTGATCTGAATCACGATCTAGCAGGTGACAGCGCGGAGAGAAGATGGCGAAGAAATAAAGAACGAGTCTGGGAGGTTCAGACATTCATCTACTGAGCAGACGGCTGGGAACGACTTGGGCACATGGCGTTCCGTGGGCAACAGTGGGACGATACGGCGTTGCCCTCTGGACCACATGGTGCAAAGCCAAAAAAAAGAGGACGGGGGGTCGATCGCCATCGGTCCATCTGCTAGCGTGTTGCCACATCATATCACGTCCCCCCCTTTTCCACTTCATCTCCATCAGGAACGCGCTCCAACCCACATGCTTCATTTTATCTCTGCTGCAGGGAAGGAGGATTCTGCGTGCGAGGAAGTGACGGGGAAAACAGCGCCCAGGGCGGCGCGGTGATGGCGGCGCATACGATGATCATCATGGCTCGTTCGCATGCGTGTGGTAGACGGCCGTACAGCCCCGCGCTCAGCTTCAGGTATGATCGCGCCCGCGGGACGGCGCCATCACGCATCAGTGTGTGCACTCGCGAGCGCCCACGGATCACTCTGTATTCATAATCCATCGTCGTCAGGAGTATGCTTACCCGGAGCGCGCGCGCGATCGCTGGCGCCCCCTACTATGTGATTGTCGCGTTTTGAGTCATCGGCTGGGTTCGTGGCACAGCCAACAATATTTATTACCCCGGGCGTACCGAGTCGGCGCTGTCATCGAGCGTCGTGCTAGTACGACTCTGTACGAGCGCGAGGTCTACATGGGCTCACCCTCCCCATCCGGACCATGTACGTCATAGTGCATTGGCCTGGTCCCGTTGCTATGCGCCCTGCGCGCAGACGGAGCGGTCGAGCAGCGGCCATACCTCATGCACACATACGCATATGCACACATGACATGTCGTAGCGAACCGCGTCATCGCCATACGGGTACTGGCGACGCGGTCCATGACGGGTGATTGGCGTAGCCTTTTTCCCCAAGAACCCGCGAAGCGCAGCAGGACGACGGGCGCGTACCTGAAGTGGGCCCTAGGCGGAAGTCGTGGCGCGTCAACGGGCGACGCGCATCACGCCACTACGAGCAAACGGTAGAAGAGAATGCTAGTCGACTGCGCAAACGCCTTGATCCCTGGTGTCGGATCACGCAGTGGCTTCACAGCAAGTACAGTCGTGCACGTCGACAACCTCTGTTTGGAAACGTCGTCGACCGGAGACGGGGCGCCGGCGCAAGACGCCCAATCGGAAAGAGATCGCTTTCTTCTTGAGGGGGCGTGAGAAGTATATGAAATCGAAAAAGAAAAAGAAGGAAAAAAAGAAAAATCACAGAATGGTGTCTTTCCGGATGGGCTTACTTTGTGATAACGCCGGGTTGCCAAGCACGAGCACTTACCGCACACGATGATATGGTTCGCCGGTCCAGTGCCGGGGCCGCGATCCGTTCTAATCGTTGATTACGCGTCTCCGGGCGCCCCGATCGCAACGGGACCCCTCAAGTGTGGACGCAACCGACCGCTCACTGGGACGGCGCGGAATGCCGTCTGCTCCGGTCCGGGACAAGAGGGGGGAGAGAACACGCCGAGGTTGGAGGCACCCTAACCGAGCGGGGACATCGTTGCGGCGACTTCTAGGGGGCGTCGCCGCTATTCCTACGTACCCTGTGCTCGGGCTCCGTCTTCTGTTTTCTGATTCTTTTTCTCGACGACCACAGGATGCGTATGCAGTCGGACGCACAGCCCAGATCCCGTTGACGAGAGCGCCGTCGGAGGCCAAAAAGGACCGAAAAATCGTTGGGCGTGGTCAGGGACCCAAGAACGGGCGACGAGCGGTATGCGTACGGTATGTGATGCGCACCCATCGCCACGCCTGTCAAGAGACGACGTCCGAAAAACATAAACAAAAAAAATGGGAATAAAAATCAACGAACCCGATCCTGTTTAAAGTTCCGATCAGATTCGTGGACGACTCAACACGTCTGACAGAACGGCGGTGCAGCCAGGTACGACAAGCTTGACGTACCGTACCGGCGGCAAAAATAAGTGTGTACAGGTATGCACCCGCAGACGGAAAGTCTAAAGACTGACAGGTTACGTCCACCACTGGCATAACCGCGCCGGGTTGGGACGAGGAGGGTTCGGGTGTTCGCCAAGCGCGGGAGCGACAGCGAACGTCGTTGGGGAAATGTCTGACTCGTCTGGCGCGCAAACGGTTGAACCGTCGCATGATGCATGGCCGTGCAAGCGTGAGGCAATGCCCTGCATGGCCCGACCGCATCCTATCTCATTCAGCACGCTACACTTGATCCAGGCTAGCTCGGGTCTCCATTACGAAAAATGCCACAAGTCAAGCGGGCTACAGGACGTGATGCGTGATGCGATGAAGGCTCCACCAATCAGCATATACGATGCTGGCCCAAAGGAAACGTAACAAGACATCACGTCTTTCATACGCGGACATGATGATCTCGCTTAAGCGCAAAACAATGCCAATGGATCGCTATTCGGTTTGGCTTCTTCGTCAGACGGTGGAAATTTCGGAGAGCAGCTAGTTACGAGAACCCGGGCAGGTTCCTTGAGGAAAATGCGTTCACGCTGCCTATCATACGACAGTCTATTCAGTCTTTGACATGCCATCGAACCTCGGGCTTTTTACTCAGAAAGGCACACAGCAAAACGGCCATCGCGGGCCGCTCCGCTCCGCCCTGTCCGCCAGGCCAGCGTCATTCCGTTGGACGACGTCGTTTGCAACACCCCACACACGTTGCGTCTGGGTTCGATGTGGCTCAGTGCAGGAACACAGCTCCCTCAGGACTCCCCGTGACAAACGAACACATCGCTCGCGATCGCGATGCCAAGACGATTCGAGCGAGACGTGTTACTCGTGGCGGTCGGCCCTCAAGGACCTCCTTTCCGTCTTTTTGGTACACGTCGGATGCCCTCGAATTGAGAACGGACATCGTGTCATGTCGGCTGCTCCAGGTGGACCGACCTGGGTCCTCTGGTCGAGGCTCCGCCCGAGCATGCAGACACACACCTGCCGTCTTTCCTTCTTGCCGTGCTTCCATCCAGCCGCTGCAAGGCCGTGAGGACCACCGAGTAACCTGGGCCGAGGCACGGCGGTCATTTCAATGCAGGAATTACTTTTTTCCTTTTTGCTTTCTTGATCGCTCAGATACGATCTTCTCAAAGTACGTGTGGTGCCAACGCGGAATGTCTGCTTTCTATCGCCTCTAAAACGCTAAAACACTGCTTGATGCAAGCTCCGGGAGGCGATGTTAGCTTCGTCACACTGCTCTTTTGCCTTTTTTAAAAAGCTGATTTT
The DNA here is from genome assembly GCA_038089975.1 of Boletellus ananiceps. NCBI lineage: Eukaryota > Fungi > Basidiomycota > Agaricomycetes > Boletales > Boletaceae > Boletellus > Boletellus ananiceps. The sequence continues at coordinate 7,994 of JBBPLV010000319.1, read as the reverse complement.
AATGTCAATGAGCGACGACCGCAACACACCGTATGGCACGATATGCGGCAATTAAAATGAGAGGACGATCCTGTGCGGACGGGAACGCATAGAAAACAGCAACGAAAAAATAAAAACAAACAAAAAAGGAGCGGTCCAGTGTCTAATGGTGGTGCCCAAACCAGCAGGCTTGCTGTGCGTTTAACGAACAAGGAAAAAGAGAGAGAAAGATCTCTAAACCCTGATAGAGTTGCGGTCTCTTGGACAAGGGTTGTCTGTGTGTCTGTGTTGTATGTGTGTGCGTGTGGTGGACACGCCGATGCCTCACCTTCTCGATCATGAAGGCGAGGTGGGGGAACTGGCACGACTTACACTGCCTCCGTGGTCGCTTCCGTTCTTACCCGCGTCTGCGTTGTTGCCGTTGCTGGTGACCTTCGTGGAATGTTCCCTCTTGCACACTGCCTTGCTGTTCAAATGCCTCTTCAATGCGTCCGATCGAGTGTACGACTTGCCGCAAGCCAGACAACCATGCGAGGGCGCACGATGTCGAAGCGACTGTCGATGTCTCTGCAGATCGCCTGCGGAGGAACAGATTTGGCTACAACCACTCAAACGGCAAGGATACAGTTTAGGTGGTTTGGGAGAAAAGGAGGGAGCATCAGGTAGAGGTAACACCGGGGGAGAAGCGGTACATGGCGATGTGATTCGAACGTGTTTCATTTGCAGAGTAGTCGCAGTGACGGACGAGGCTGGAGGAGGCAACGTTGTCGTCGTGCTGCTCCCAAACGACAAGGTATGTGCACGAGGAGATTCAGACGGACTATCTTGTTCTGACTCCGATATATGGCGTATGCGGGTACTCTTTCCGCCGTGTCGCGAGGGTGTATCACTTGCGTACGTCTTGGACTTTTTAGCGACCGGCCTGTAGGGTGCAGTCTTTCCCCCTCTTCGACGTTTTCCTGTATGTTCGTCGTCTGAAGAGGACGGACTGGCGCTCACAGTGACACCCTTCTTGTCGGCGATCACGACAGAGGGACGCCTGCGGGGAACGATCCACGGTGAAGGGTCCACCGGCACGGAAGGAGTCGTGCTCCAGTCATATCCGTCATCGCTGCTCATGTCAGCGTCCGTATCTGTGTCCGAATCCACATCCGTGTCCGTGGATGAGCAGGACTCGGGTTCTGATTGGGGCGCTTGTTGGGGCGGCTGTGGCACGGGAACGCGAGGGGCGGTAACGGCATCGTCGAGGGTGCTGTCGGTGTCGTAATCAAAGAAGTCGACGCCCTCGGTATGAGAAGATTGACGACCTGTGACGTCGGTGGTGGGATTACGATGAGCGTCTTGGAAGTCGGCGTGTGCGTCTGCCAGGAATCGTCTTGCCATTGCATCGAGCCACTCCCTGGAAGGAGGAGGCAAGGTGGTGTCGATAGGAGGTATGTACGGGACGAGCGTGTTTACTTCGCTGGGAGTTACCCCGACTGCGCCGCGACGATCTTCGTAAGAGGAACGACGGGGACGCCATTCTGGTAAGTCGGGGGAGATGCCCAAGTAGTCCGTAGAATTACCACGGAGATTTGCTAATGAACGGGAGCGTTCACGTTGATGAAGGACGAGAGGACGAGGGGTGGACCAAGAAGGATCGATCATGTCCGGAGTGACCTGAAATCGGTAATCATGTGCACGCGCAATGGTATCATACAGCTATGATCGAAAGGTGGGACACGGTGGGTTGCAAGAGAAGGAGTGGGTGCGTACTCTAGTTGGGTGAATAGGAGGGAGCAGACGAGGGGCCATAGAAGCATCAAAGTAGTTTTCAAGTGGATGGTCGTAGTCAATGGTGCCGTCTGGTGCAGAGACGGGCAAGACATATGTGATGGGCCTGTCAGGGCGTGGAGGGAGAGCAGAAGTAGGAAAGGAGAGCTGCCTGTGGTTCATAAGGTGGAAATGGAGTGGGGTAGTGGGGAGACGGAGAAGCACGGGCTAAAATATATGGAGGACGTGACATGTGGACTGTGGACCAGGCAGGAACGGGGCAACAATGCTGGAAGACGTGAGCCGGGGAAGAGTGGAACGCTTGGAGCAATGGCCGCTTTGACCATGCAGAAGGAAAGGTAAAACAAAGCGAGCAAGTGTGCACCGGTTTGGGGAGAGTCATGAGGCGTGATCGGGAAGAAAGGCACATTGGGCTGGGATTCCAGAATTCGATGGGGAGCACGCGTCGAGTGCAACGTTGCGCGACGACGAGGAACGGGACGAGGAGGAGGTCAATCTCCGCACTATGGATCGTGATGGTAACAATGGACTATTGTCCACACCGGCTCAAATAAAATGCGCACGCCAGGGCAGACAATCCCCGTTCTCTTCGCCCTGGCTGGCCCACCGATGCTCTTGTTCGCCCTTCTCGTCCTCGCGTCTCTCCGCGTCGCCAGCGCCCATGCTGGTGCGTCGCGTCTTGCCGTCCGCGACTGACACTAACTGTCAGACAGCAATCTGGCATCCTTCCATGTGGGGATACAATGTCACTTCCTCCACCTTTTCCTACGATAACCGTCCTGTGGTGCCTCTCATGAACCGCCCTTTCGACAAATGGTGGTTCCATGGCCACCTGGACTACCCGCCTCACCCAGAGGACGTCTTTGAGCTTCCTGCTGGCCAAAATGTCACCACCCAAATATCTTGCGACAAGAGCGCTACGACTTATTGGAAAGCCTCGTCTTCCGGTGGTGACATTCAGGACCCAAATAATCCCAACAATGTCTGTCCTGGCGCCCCTATGATGGAGTACCACACCACCGGCCTCGACGACGTCAAGGGCTGCGGATTGGCCATTGCATACAAGAGCGACGTGTCCGATGTCAAACCAGACGACTTTACCATCTTCAGCGTCAACCAGACTTGTGTTTGGACCCGGTACACCGAGTTCGGTGTCCCAGAGAGGATGCCTCCCTGTCCAGATAACATGTGCATCTGTGCATTCTTTTGGATCCACTCCCCCGACAGTGGCGCGGAGCAGAGTATGCGCCCCATTCCTGCTGACTTGTTTTTGTGTTGACTTGGCTGCACCCATGCAGACTATATGAATGGATTTCAGTGTCGTATCACCAACTCGACATCGAACGTTGGGCTCGCGACGTCCAAGGTGGCTCGTCGATGTGGGGCGGACCCAGAGAACGGAAAGCCGAGCGCAGTACCGGGCAATTGTACATATGGGGCCAAACAACCATTTTATTGGTTCCAGACTGAACAAAATAATGCAAGTATCTCCGTGAGGCTTGTACACGTCCGTTGCTAATGGATGCAAGACAGATGTTTGAAGGAGCACATGCCCCTCCTTTTTACAATGACCTGTACAACTTCGCGGATGGGGCACAGAACGATATCTTCCAAGATTCGTACTCGAGCATGCCAGCTCCAGGGCCCAACCAAACTGCCCTTCCCGTCCTTGCTGCCACTTTTGGACCTGTCAGTCCTTCTACCGGAAGTAGCACGGTGGTCACACAAAACAATACGAGCGTCACCGCGACGTTGGCATCTGCCACACCATCGAGCTTCCCGAGTTCGACTGGCTCACAGTGGTCAGTATTGTCCTCGTCTTGGCAGCTCCGATTATTAACCCATTTGGATCCCCCAGCACGAACAAACGTCGCGCTGTTTCTCGTCGCCATGCCACCGTTGAACAGGGAACCGGATCATTGCACGCGCACAAAGCTATCGGCATGACCCGCCGCGGTCGAAGATTGAACCTGGAGAAGAGATCGGATATTTGGAATCCCTTTTAGACTGACGTGGCCTCGGGCTGGTACCCTTGTGTTTTTTCTCGACCCTCCTATCTCCTCTCGCTGTGGAGCCTTGATCGCGCGTCGACGCGTGTCTGGCTCGTCCGGTCTTTCTTCTCCCCAAGCTTGACGCTTCTCGCTCTGGCAGATTTTGCTGTATGGTTATTGTTGTATTCTATACCCCCGCTCTAGAGCCCTGTTTCCGCGTGGGACGCGCATCAGGCTCGTCCGGTCCCTCTTGGTTGTTCGTTCCTGTAATTATAGTCTTTCGTAACAGGATACGGATTACTGTAGCCTTGGATACCACCCAAAATTATCGCTCTTAGAATGTAGTGGATATGTAGACGACTCCAATGGGAAAACCCATCGATCCAGATGACGTGTTTGTTCCGTCCGCGGATCCTAGCCTGTCTCACCCTTTTTGTTTTCTCCTGGGTGGTATCTGGCAACCGCGTAAAACTTGCTGGTCCCAAGATATCTCGGCCCTGCCAGTGACTTGAAACGGCCGAGCCCTCGGCGTGCTCTGATCGTTTTACCCAGTGCCAGGGGAACGGCCGCTAACTCCCCCTGGTCGTCGCAGCGACTCGATTGAGTCGGCATCCAGTCCCAGTGGCGGCACGTGACCTGCGACCTCGCCCGAGTTACGTGGCTCCAATGGTACATACTTTTACATGCATGCAACGTTGTCCTCGCCTTGCGCGTCCGACACGACGCTCCTGTTTGGGGGTGGTAGCGAGCATGGGTTGAGACTGACACCATACTGTACCGCTTGCCACGTTGGGTCCACACGAGCCACCGATTTCAATTAGGAGCGTCCTCTCCTAGCTCCAGGCCGGTATTACGAGTGCCGCCCGTCTCGTGGTCAGCCAACGATAGCACGCTACCTCTGTACGTCTCGTTCCGTTTCCTGCTCACACGACGACCAAGGCCAGCCTTTCCCGTGCTTCCGGTGCTGGCGTCCTTTTGCGACGGCTGTGCACCGCAGTCCTTTCAATGGCCGTCGTGCCGTTCGCTCGTAGCTCTTTTAGTGCCCCCTGACGGGACCGTTTGAGACAGACCTTGGGATGTTAAGTGGCGGCCTGGTTCGTGCCCCTCCCCCTTGGTAATGTCGGCGGTGTGGTATTCGTTGGCGAACGGGCGGTCGTACGAGTGTCTTCGTCGTGTTCTTTCTCGACAGACACTGGGGCGATTCGGGCTGGACGGCATGGGAGAGGACTTTGACGGTGGGCGGGCGTCGTTGTCATTGTCCTAGATGCGCCACGGACGCGTGAGCCGGGAGAGTCGGGATGTCACCTCGACATCCTCCTTGGAAGTCCACGGAGCACGTTTGGAGTGGCCCGAGGCCGACGTCACGGCCTGAGCGGGGCGGTCCGAGCGCAGCGGTCTCCGTCCAGACACCCTCATGACTGGCCTGCGCGTTCGTCCTCCGAAGATGGGCTCATGTTCACAACAGGATGCCTGCGGTCCACCGGTGTGGAAGGGATCGTGCTCGCTGCTCCTGCTGGTCTACAGGTTCGGGCTCAAGTTGGGCTCACCGTGGGAGCGGCTTGGCAAGGAAGTGCGGCACTCGCGGTGTCGCGACCACGTCCTCTGTACCCTGTCGACTCTAGCTTACTCCCTCCGTGGAATGGTTCGATGAGACAGTGAACCAGTTGCTGGTAGGTCCACACACCAGCTTCCAGAGTGTTTGTCACAATCCCACCACTGACATCACAGATCCCCTTCGTTCCACACACCATGTTTACTTCGCTGGGAGTTAGCCCGCCCACGCCGTGACGGTCTTCGTAAGAGGAAGGACGGGGACGCCATCCCGGTAAACCGGGGGAGAAGCATTCGTGGTTCGTGGTATCATCACGGAGATATCCCAATGGACGCGAACGAGGAAAGGATGTGAGCTGGCAGAGGACGGTGCGTTTGCCACGCAGGAGGAAAGTCAGCCGAACAGGTGTGCACCAGTTTGGGGAGAAGCATCACCGGGGAGAAGAGGCAAATCGAGCTTGGGTCTCGAGAATTCGATGGCGACGGTCAAACAGCAGAAGCACCTGTCGTGTCGGCTGCCACGTTGCACGACGGCGACGACGACAAGCAGTCTCCCCGATATTGGCTGGTGCGATAGCAACAATTTATGCGACCCGTTCGTTCTGACGGCTGTCAGTTCCACCATCCAGATAGTTCCTGTCCGTCGATTTAAATGCACGCAAGAGCAGACAATCTCCCATCCGCATTTCTCTTCGCCCTGGCTGGCCTACCGATGTCCTTCCTCCTCCTCTTTCTTGCCTCTCTGCGCCTTGTTGCCGCCCATGCTGGTGCGTCGCGTCTTGCCGTCCACGACCGATACTGACAGTCGGACAGCGATCTGGCATCCTTCCATGTGGGGATTCAATGTCACTGCCACTACCTTTTCCTACGATAACCGTCCTGTGGTGCCTCTCATGCACCGCTCTTTCAACGATTGGTGGTTCCATGGCCACTTGGCCTACCCGCCTCACCCAGAGGACGTCTTTGATCTTCCTGCTGGCCAAAATGTCACCGCCCAGATAGCTTGCGACAAGAGCGCTACGACTTATTGGGAAACCTCGTCTTCCGGCGCCAACATTCAGGACTCAAACAATCCCTTGTCCTGGCTCCCCTATGTCCCAATATCACACCACTGGCCTCGACGACGTCAAGGGCTGCGGATTGGCCATTGCATACAAGAGCGACGTGTCCGATGTCACACCACAGGACTTTACCATCTTTAGCGTCAACCATACTTGCGTCTGGTCCCGGTACACCGAGTTCGGTGTCCCAGAGAGGATGCCTCCCTGTCCAGATGACAAGTGCACCTGTGCATTCTTTTGGATCCACTCCCCCGACAGTGGTTCGGAGCAGAGTATGTTGCCCCCTTCCTGCTATACATCATTTGTGTCGACTCGTCTGCATCTATGTAGACTATATGAATGGATTCCAATGTCGTGTCACCAACCCGACATCGAACGTTGGGCTCGCGACGTCCAAGGTGGCTCGTCGATGTGGGGCGGACCCAGCGAACGGAAAGCCAGACGCGGTGCCAGGAAATTGTACGTACGGGGCCAAGCAACCACTTTATTGGTTCCAAGAGGAGGATAACAACGTGAGTATCCCCGTGAGGCTTGTACACGTCCGTTGCTAATGGATGCACGACAGATGTATGAGGGGACGTATTCCCCGCCTTTTTACAATGACCTGTACAACTTCGTGGATGGGGCACAGAACGACATCTTCCAAGATTCGTACTCGAGCATTCCGGTTCCAGGGCCCAACCAAACCGCCCTTCCCGTTCCTGCTACGCCTGGATCTACGAACCTTATCGATGGTGTTAGTAGCCAGGCGCCAACGCAAACACCCACCGGTGCCACGTCAACCCTGCCGTCTACTACGTTATCGGGCGTGCCGACGTCAATTGGTAGTATTAGTAGTTCGGCGCCTACACAAACATCTACGGGCGTCACCTCGAGCTTACCGTCCACTTCGCCATCGAGTTTGCCGACTTCAACTGGTTCACAGTGGTCTGTATCATTTAGTGTCTGGTCGCGACAGCGCTGACGATGACCGATCGTATTTGGAATCCTCCAGTTCGAGCAAACGCGACATTACCGTTAAACGTGGGGAGAACGGATCGCTGCGTGCTCACAGAGCTGCTGGCATGATCCGGCGCAGTCGAAGCCATCTGAGCTAGATTCTTGGAAGAGTGATCGAATACCGGCATTTCCCTTGTTTATAGCTCGACGCGTTTCCCGGGCTGGTACCTTTGTTTTTTTCATCACTTTGACTGCCATTCTCATTGGCACATACCTTTACATACCCCCTTCGACTCGCTGTGGAGCCTCGGTCGCGCGTCGACGGATGGCCAGCACGTCCAGTTCTCTCTCTCTCTCTGTTTCTTCTTTTTCCAGGCTCGAAGCCTCTCGTTCTGATTTGTCTGGTCACTATTGTATTTCGATTTGGTAGTGCCCCCCGCACTAGAGCCTCGTTCGCGCGTAGGACGTGCCCACCAGGCTCGTCCGGTCCTTTTTTTCATGTCGACCATTTGTTCTCGTAGTCGCAGGTGCCAATGTAAACTTGGCCCACTTTCGCCAGTGAAGATGGAACGATTCGCTGTCCCCCAGTTTCCTCTCCCCGCCTCCGGCACGCTCGTCGACCGTTTCGTCCTTGGCTGCAGGTTGTCGCACGCACCTCTTTTCCCCACCATCCCAATTCCCGGGGCGCCTCGGCACACAC
>JBBPLV010000318.1:0-22852 GCA_038089975.1 Boletellus ananiceps | reverse complement strand
TTTTCATGTGCCCTCATCCATTGGTTTGATTGCATTGCTGATGAACCAGATGAACTTACAGGAATGTGGATGGTTGCTCCTTTGTTCTTGGAGGACAGTTCACAGAATCTTGTAGTTATCCATATTGATAGTATTGTCCACAACATGCATCTCTTTCTGATGTTCGGAAAAGAATGAGTACCATCATATGTCAACTTTCATAACTCATTAGACATATACTGTGGTTTCTATGTCAATCATTTTGCTGATCATCATGCATTCAAGATCACTTCATGATTTCATTATATATCAGATCTAATAAACTTGTACTAAATCCATCCAATGCATATGACTATTCAATCAATTTCAATGTCATCACCAGCCTTTTCACATACTTCCCACAGTCCATTCACTAGCTCAACTCCACCAAGCTTGATGTCTTACCATTCAAGCTATTATATACTAGCTCATGCAGCCATGGTCAAACCCCAGGAACCCACAACAGTGAGTTGGCAGGCCAATGAAGCAGTCATTGATATTGCAAACCTGAACACAACATACACAAGGCTTACAAGGCCAAAGGGCATGTCACAAGACCCAGTCCAGCTACTCAATGCATGAACACTGGCAGGTGAGAGCTGAAGTGAGTGAGCAGGCTGACTGTGTCATAGGTTTGGCTGAGGTGGCAATGAATGAGCACATACAGACCTGCCACACAGGAGAACCAGAATGAACATGGCAACACTGAGGTCAACCACATGAATGCACCACTTGCAGAAACCAGCAGGGACCACAACAAAGGACAGAGCATGGCAAGTGAGGCTCATCTGCTATCCAAAGATGGTGCCAAGGTCAGCAACAGCCAAGATAACCCAATGAAGATGAAGGTGAGCAGACCATACAACAACTCCCTAGAGATCGCACAGAACAACACTGTGGCTATGCCAGATGATGACCAGTGTCATCCAGACACACTCCCCAAACTGCCTGATGTAGCAGAGTGCACAAGGATGGGATGTGGTGAGGAGCAGGTTGTGATGTCAAGGCCAAGATGTGCAGTGAGGTGGTGAGATGGTGAGTGAAAGTGACAAAGAACAATATCTCTACCTGCCACTACCTGTGTACCTGCCTATTTATCCAAAAGCAATCTTCCTATAAGTCAAATAAGTCACCTGAGTCAAACTAAAGGATGACTATTTGGCTCATTTGACTTGCTGATACTCAGTGTACTAACTAAAAACCATAAGTACGATAAGGTTGTATGAGTAGCATTTAAGTTCAAATTAGTAACTTGTAAAGTTACTGATGCCACTACACCAGGATCCCTTTGTGCATTTCAGCCAGGGCCACACCTGTCACACTATTGTCATGTGACTCTCCCAATCCAACGGGACCAGTGACATCCTCGTGATGATTACCACATGGTGGATGGGTGCGTGAATAAAAGGTGCGGGGCCAGGACTCGAACCCCGTAGCCATGACGGCTACCAGACGGTGGGTTGCACCACTACACCACCGCCCCCCGCTTACATACTTGATGGACGGGCGCAAGCAAGCGGGCTTCGTTCCGCGCCTCGCTCATTAGCGTTGTGGCAGGGGGATGGTCGTATCGGACTCGAGCGGTCCCAAGGGCCCTGGCGCAGTGGCTGGCGTTTCGTGCCGTTGCCAGGTAGCATCCAGCCACCACAGTGTGTCGGCGATACGGTGAGGGCTATTCCTGGCCAGTTCCATCATCCAATCCTGCTCGTCCACCTTTCGTTGCACCCGCCCACTCTGCCGCAAACCTGAGTTTGAGGCGCTTGGTAGCCGTTTTGCTGTGGATCCTAGGCGCAGCTGCACGTCGTCCCTCAGGCTCTCGCTGCGAAGCTTTCCCACCCGCCCCGCGGCTCGTACCTCCAGACGGGTTCGTGCAATCGTTTGCGCAGGAGGCACTTTGCTCCCTTGCCCAACCTCACACCTTACCCCCTCTTACGCCTATCTGCGTCCGACGGTGGCGACATCCATGACGCAAGTGCACCCGCCGTCTTGTATGCCGAAACAAGCACACTCCATTCCGTCGTCCTGTCAACTCTGATGATTCCTTGGGACCCTTCTTCTCAGATTGCGGCGGATCTAAGACCACTACCGCCATCCTAAATGGGACATCATTAACCGCACTTCTCGATGGTCTCGACTCCCTCGCACAGCGCTGTGATCGCCATTGCCATTGCCCGACTTAGGTACAGGCCAAAGAACACCCCTCTTCTTACTGCTCCCCCTCCAACATCACCCAAGTACTTTTCTTCACCGAGGACTCGTTTGGTTCCCTCGTCGAGCTTGGACTTACTGCATGCGGGTGGGGATGGGGATAGATTGTCGGAGATGAAGACGATGAGCTTTCATTTTGACTGCGATCTGATCTAATTGATGATCGATCGACCTAGCGTGTCCCGGCCTATCAAAGAAATGGTCCGCGTACAGATCGGGGAACTCCAGAGAGAACGCGGTAGAGGTGCTCGCTGTGGTCCACTTTCTGAACCATGTCGCCAGCGTGACGCCTGTGTGAAATGGGTGAACAGAAATGGGCACAAAAGCTTGGCACGTTACTCGATCACTTGAAGCACTCTGTTATGGATATTAGCTCCTAAGGCCCGTGCACCTACAGTCCCTGAGTCTTTCTTTGTCATTCTTCGTACTTAGTGATCGCCTTCCACCCCTTCACCCTTTTTCTCCTTTTCTCCTTCCCTCAGTTCCGCGCTTCTCTTTTCCAGGTACGGTGTCCTCGCCTCGTTACTGTGTGGTATTTAGTGCTCTCTCTTTTCCAGTCATCCAACATGCTTGCCGTTCGCACCGCGGGTGCTAGCGATCCCGACACACTCACGCTACTGTGCAACGCGCATTGTACTATCCCACGAAGGGGCCATATATGGCCTTACACGCGGAAAGCAATGGGTGAACGAGGCTGCGCGCACAGACTGAGACGAGGGTGTCTCTGGGGTGCGCATGTTGGATAGGGTGTCGTGCTGAACCCAAATGACATGTTCAATGTTCATGACGCGGCCAGTGGAATAGGTGGCACGTCTCAGATGTTATGATAGCCTGCCCTAATGCAAGATTCACACGCTTCTACCCTCCCTGCCCTCCATTCCGGCATGGCGGCCACTCTTGTGGAACGTCAAGATGGTAGACAACACAGCTACGGTCAGGGTAATGGTTCCTCCTGACGAGAGCATTCCCCCGCTTGAAGCAACTCGGCCGATTTGCCTTCCCCCTCGTCCCTGTGAGGGCTGTGCGCAATCACAGGTATACGTGGTCTTGATTAATTAATTCCCAGAGCGGGGCGTCTGAAGGTCGCTAAAATCCGGCTTGATAGCACCTGCACCAAAGTGGCCCTCCCGAATGTGCATGCCAGCTGTGGGCTACGAAATCCCACGAGCTGCGCTCTGGGTGCTTATCTCGCAACTGAGAAGCTCCGTTCTCAGATCCCCATTTGAACGTGTCATGTTCCGGAGATGGTGCGCATATGAAACTAATTGATGGTCTGCAAAAAGCTTTCAGGCAAGGCATGGCCGATGACCCGGTCTGGGGCAAAGTACCCTCTTGGCAAGAACAGGGACTCGCGCACGTCATCGTTGCGATACAATAGGCTGATAACCCTTTCACACGTCGTTCAAGCTTACGGCTGGGGTGAGCTCTTTACAGTCACGCCTGGAGTGACCAAGTAAAGGGAACTCGGACCGCACGCGCAGATACGTGCACTGCGATGGCGATATCATCGCATAATGGTAGAAAGGTGAAGTAAACGCCGCGCTTACTTTGGTCTGCGATTAGCTGATCTGATAGTAATTTATGCATTGGGAAACGATCGGCCGATCCGCCTTGGACATGTACGGAGGTCAGGGTCAACACCATTTAGCGGGGCAGGGTGGTCCGAGGGGGCCGGAGAGGGAGCTGCAGGTTGGGGGTTGGGGGTTGTCGTATGAAAGCACCCGCCTGCACTTTCAAACTCTCTGCGGACGGCCTGTCAGAGCTGAGCAACAAGCACACCAAAGTACGCAACCACTTCTAAACCCGGCTCTCAGCGTGCTGACCCAGTTTCAGTATGGCGCATCTCATTCGATTACTGGTCGATGACATCAATATCACTCTCGATGAGACATCTCAACGGGTCTGTGGGTGCGGTACTCCAAACGGCATTTGTTGGGAAATGCTGCCCGCGGACATAGACGCCGCATCGGCACACTTGCGCGATATCCATGGCCTCCAGGGCGACTCGAGACAGACCATGCCATGCCCCTGGTGTGGGTGCGACTCGCAGATTCTGTGTCGGAACATGGTCAGACATGTCGTCTCTGTTCATCTACATATTAGATGGACCTGTCCCCAATGCTTCAAAGCATTGTCGCGGAAGAGAGCAAAGCACAATTGTAACGCATAAAGGTGTCGTTTTTCGTATCTACCCGAAGAAGAGATGATGATTGAGCAAAGTATGCAGCCCGTGTTCAATAACCGCAATCATTGTCGACGTGCGGTGGCACCACCGATCTGTCTGGCGTCCGTGACAATGTTGGCCATGCACATTTCCACTCTTTCGATATCACTTGCGAGACTCCGCAACTCCTTTCACATCATGGGTGCCCCACGATCCAGACCTTCCCTTCCTCTGCTATCTGTTTTCTATGCTGTTGCCTTACCTGATAGAGAATGAATATGAACCCGTCTCTCCCATCCTCTCTTGCTTCGGAAGTGTAAACTGCTCTGAGACCGTGCACAAGTCGCCAGACAGTAACAGGTCATCCGGCCATATTTTTGCTGTGTGTCGCCACTCGCCAGGTTTCATCATCCCCCTCGAACGTGCCTTGTGCTATACGTTGTATTCTCGCGCTACGGGACAATGCCTGGTTGTCGACGTGATTGACATGGCAGTACCGTGCTTCCCTTTCGAGGTGCTTTTGTCTTTCCTCAGGTAGTTTAACCAATCGGGTTTATACGCGATGATGCCATATGTAACCCATCCAACATTCTTATATATGTGGGACCCGGCGTCGCCCGGTATAGGTCCTCTCCGGGTACCAAACCAACTTCCGCTTTTCTTTCCTGCTTTCTCACGCGCAATCGAATTGTCGCCGGTGGCGCTCCAACGGCATTCGCACAACTTAACCAGGACCGATCTTTGACCTCAGACTCTTCCGCTTGCTTTCCTGCATCCCGCAAAGATGTTCGATAGCGTGGCTTGCCAACGACAAGCATACTCATTTCTCGCGGGCCCAAGTACAAACCGCCCCACCTGCACCTCAACTCAGCGGCCATTTTTTCATTGACGACATTCCACCCCAATCGCAAAACTGAGGCGAGGAGGACCGCTATAGGGCATGATCTGTGTCTGCAATCCTGGTGACTCTCCCTACCCTCACCTGACGCCCCTCCGTGACTGACGTTTTCGGCTTCTTGATGTCAAGGCCACTATCCCATGCAGTCGAGTACTGCGCGTGAGACGGTCCGGACGGGGCTGCTGTTGATCGGGTCAGGTATGCCCCGGTCAGACGCATCCAACGCGTTTCGGGATGGACAGCTGGGCTGAGCATGCATGATATCCAAGCGCACTGTTTTCCATCATCGCTCTCTGATGCGTCGCGGGACTAAAGCAGGGACTGCGGGATGAATCGTTTCCCGTCGGGGGCCAGTCGAGACTCGAATGGGTCGGGCCCAGCGCACAACCGAATATGCAGCAAGCGAAACGCACATCGTCCGGCACCCGCTGGATCTGATCACGAGTAGGATCTCAGCACGACCCCTGCCCGCAGCACCCATCTTCGCTGCCACTCACCAACATGAATGGTGGCCGAGTGAGGCGGTGCTGGCATGCACACCGTGCTATCACCGACCCAGCTCATATGACGATGACGACATGATCGTATGCAATGGACCGGCAGCATGGAAGGCTGCGTCAGTTACGTTTGTTGTGCCCTCTTACGACCTTGGTCGGTTGATCCGACACCACCACCACCACCACTACCATCACTACCATCACCACGACTTCTCGGGCTAGTCTCGAGGACGGCGCACGTAACGATCGTAAACGAAAAAAAGGACAAATGAAACATCGAAAAGGGATTTCCCACTGTGGGACCCACAGGCGTGCGCGCACGGTGACGCGATGGGCAACACCGCGCCGAGTCAATGGAGTGCTCGCCTTTACGCGACGGGTATGTGGAAGGGCGCACCCAAGGAACCGGGTAGCCAACACAGGGGTCGGTCATCTAGATCTGCAGACAGCCCAAGCACAAGAAAAAAATCACTCCTGCCACGCTGAGCAGCCAGGATGATGCTCGCTGCGACATCAAGGGCCGCGACGAGAAGGGTCGAGCTTGAAGCTGGAAAGAAAGTGAGAACGACTGCTCTCTTGTTATCGCATTTTGTGGGCTGTCTCGACTGAATGATCCTTGGTCATTCAATGGCAGCCTGTCGTCCCTTTTGGCCACAGTCCCCCCACGCCGTGTGTTGATACTGTCCATAATCGGAGTCTAAGGTTTCACATCCATGGCCATAGTTTCGTGGAGATTGATTTGGATGCACGATGGAGCCATCGAGCCAAAGATTTGGATACGCCTCAAATATAACATATGTATGGCTATCCTGAGTCTCATATTGTGTGCAAAGGTCAAAGTTCCCGAGTTCTCCCGTTAGGGTTTAGGTCACGTGACATGTATATCGTAATGTTATCGACAATGGGTGAACCCGGAGGCCAGCCTAGGCCAAAATCTGCAATTAAACCCTACATAGTCAGGTATTGAAAAATTCCATGTTGTAAACTGCTCCCCACCAATCGGATGCCAATTCCGCGGCCGCATAAACCTAAGTCAAGCGTTCATTTGAGCCGTTTCACTAATGGGCCCGGCCCGGCCTACTAAGTGGGACTTTGCCTCACGGTACAACTTAGTCACGTAATCGAAAGTTTATGTTAGTGACCTTCTGGGTGGGACAAGACCTGACTTGTATCTCGGCTATCAACGCCCTTCCATTCGGGTCGGATCCCTATCGCTATACAGTGCGTGGAATACGTACCCGAACATGATGATGGGTAACCTTCGATTTCATATCGCCTCACCGTTCATGCACCACGATGCACCGTACCATTGCGTATGGTGCATCGCGGTGATTTTCGATTGGGCGGGAACGTGTACTTGCAGAAAAAGAACTGGCAGTCGGGCAAATAGGGCACGCACGCTTTTGAAAGGAGTGATACAATTTTGCTCGGGAATACCTACTCTCATATAAACACGCTTCCACACTACTTGAAAACCTTAGAACTCACAAGAGTATGTCCGTCGGTCGGACTCGTCTCTTTGTCTGCTGACTGTATTCAGCCTCGATCACCTCATGTAATCGACATTTAACATTTCCGCTGCGACGATCGGACCTGTGTGTCAGTGGATCACTCCAAACGACACCTGTGGTGAACCTCTCGACGAACCATGGGCTCGTATCCACCCATTTGCGCACTTCGCACGGTCTTCGAGTCCGAGGTAATTCCACACAGTGGACCACTTTCCCGTGGCAGAACTGCCGTTCCGATGGCCTTCAGCGGGGGAGTATGATGAGATACGTCTTGTCTGTTTACCTGCACTTGCTGAGGTGGAGGTGCCCTCAGTGCTCAAGGACGTTCTGCCGGAGGCCTGGGACCGTTCACCAATATCAGTTCAATGGTGGCAGCAACGAAGTGTAGCAGCGGCGGTAAAGGTGCGGTGATCTCTCTATGTCGTTGAGGAGCAGTCTTATCTGTTGTAGACGCGGTCGGCTTGATGCGCATTCAGCGTTCGCATAGTGCTTCGAATATGTCGCCTACGCAAAGAACCAGCACTCCCGGCGGGTCGGTAAAAAGATCCCACTCAGTACAGCTGCTACCGCGTTCGGTGTTGCACAACATTGGATCTAACGAACGGCCACCCTTGGTCCGGCTATCATGCCAACCTCTTCCCGTTCTTCTGATCGGAAAAAAAGTGGGCTTTGACGGATTCATAACTGTCAGAACCTTTCGCAAAAAACCGCGAACCATACCGTATACAGTTGACTTGCTCATAATGTATTGAAAAATCTCATAATGTATACTACCAAAACCTAGTTATTTTAGCCGAGAGTGTACAAAATCCTAATATACTTTATGAGATTTTTCGATACATTATGAGCAAGTGAACTGTATAGTTATTAATCTGTGACCTTCCGAGCCAGGCGGAGCGCCCTTTTCAAGGCTGCCTCGCGGATGCCACATTGCATTGCAGTAGTCCGCTTCCGTGCGCACATCGCGGTCGTTTATGTTCTCGGTGACTTCCGAGTCAGTTATGAAAAGTGGGCAGATCGATCGGTCATCGCAGGATCTCTCCAACACCTCAGATTCCGTTCAACTGCTCCTCCTGTTTGGCGCCTGTGACAGCCGACTTCCTCGCAGCGGTAACTGTTTTCCCCATTCCCAAACCTCTGTAAGAAACGCACAATGCCCTCACACAGCTACCGCCGCCCACCGTCGCTTATGCGCGTGTTACGCCCACCTCACTCTCCACAGTTCATCCGCACCCATTCCATCGATTCCAACGATCGCAAAGTTTCTCGAGCTCTCAACTAACCAACCTACTTAATCACTCATGCCGTTTTGGCTGGTCCCCTCCCCCTCCGAACTCGCATCGGGTCCCGTTCTCTTGCATCCACCTACATTTCCCTCAGGTATAGACCTCGCCCTCGCCACCCACACCGTCCCCTTCGCTGCACCACTTCTACTCGATCCAAAATTATCCATTCCGTGTTCACTATCGTATCTCCGCCACATAGATACGTTTTAGCATCACACCCTTGTCGAACTCGCGTACAAATGAATCTTCGGGGACACTTTCACGTCGGCTGTGAGACGATCAGTTGATCATGATGCACGATCTCGCATGTCAGATTGACGGGTATGAGTGGCACAAAACGTCCGTGAAATGGTCTAAAATAAAAGGCTCTTGCATAGTCTTGGCTCTCTGGGGAAAATAATGTGGTGGAGGCCACCCCAAACTTCTGAGCTACGTTCCCAAGGCTTCCAAGGCAGTTGTGTTGATTTATGTCGAGATTAGATATTGCAGTGACCTGCCCTAGTCTAAGGTTCACACACTCTGTCTTATGGAAGCCGGCTGACTTACACCCAGTTTGTCCTTCTCTCCCCTTGTGCTGTGACATTTTTCCCCTGTTGCTTGATCGCTTGGCCACTCAAGTGTCTATCTGTTTCGCGAGCGCTTTGGACATCCTAGTATCCATTATCGACTCTTCATGGCCTCCGCACATGACAAGTAATGGCCAGTATCCTTCTCGCTTGAGGCATCATTTTCCCTCCCAGGTCCTGGCTGCCACCTTCTACTCCTAGCTCTTGCCGTGTTAACCCTTCCCGTAGTCGCCTTGTCCTGATTTTGGCCTCCCTTCATCTCAGTTCATCTGACCTTGTAGTCAACTTCTCACCTTTATATGCAATCTCCGACCTTTTTCTAAACTGGGCCTGGCTTGGTCACTGCCATGGTCTGTTCTGCCACCTGTGAGTTGTGTGACATGCGATTTATGGTTGGTCTCTTGGCTCCGCTATCTGTATCCACACAAGTCTCAGTAGGCCCGCTTTCGTCTGCCGTTCCGTTGGAGAGTTGTGCGCCTGGAGAGGCCCTGGCGAGAGCAGGACCGACACCAAGTGGTGCGATGGTGGACAATGGACAACGCTACCTAGTGAACACGCGACGACGACTACCTACGAGGCCTCCAGCCACTTGCCAGGACCCCTGTCACCTCTCTGAGGTCCACCGTCGCGCGTAGCGCTTGAGTCATATCCGCATTCCTCTACCTGCTTGGCCTGCGTCAGCCCTCCTCTGTCTGCCTTGTTCTCGGTCGCTGTTTCATGCCTGTGATTATCTTCGCCTCGCTCAAATTTGCTTCAGTGCCAATATTTCCTCGTTCTTTCTCCAGCGGTATCATCTCCCTCGTCCGTCCCCTCCCAGATTCTTCGTCTCTGCTACTTTACAATCAGACTGATTCACTTTACCTGCCCGCGTTTCACCCTCTTCATCTCCTCCCCCGTTGTGCTCCGCGTCATGGAGCTCCTCACGTTTTCCTTCGTCCGCCTCACTGCCACCGCGCGGACACTGTTCAGTATCCTCTCTTCGCCTCCGGATTCGTCCTTTCGCTACTCGAGACTTTCCTCATGCCACACCCGCGCCAGAATATTCCAACACTTAGCTCCTTTACTTCCTCCCCGAGACTCCTCGATGCGTGAGATGATGCGAGCATGGTTGGAATGCATCCTCGTGTGCTATCAGGCCAGGCACGGTGATCTCCGGTTAGTCATCGAGCTCTTGGAGCAGGTCCTATGGAATCTGCCCGCTTTGATGGAGCTCTGGCTGTGCTTAAATGCCAGCGGTGAACGTGAACGCGATCGCACGAGCCCCGAATTTATAAGATTGCCCTCAAATTTCAAAACATATACACGGAGGGGGGGTAAAGACATGAATTTATACTAGGGGGTTCAGGAAGCGTGACCATTCATAGTGGACGCGATTGGTGACAGGATGATTTCTCGCGGTGTTTCTTGTCCACTACCTCCGGGGAAAACCACTGGATGAGTCATCTTTGCGAATGGGTGTGACTATGATTTCGACGCTCTTATTCCGCACTGGCCCACATATTCATGTACCCTTCCGTGCTTGCTTGGCGATGTCTGCTCCCATGTATCCAAACTCGCCCAGGATCTACGTGCATGTGGGAACAGCAGGGAGTCCTGGGTTACACGTATTTTGCGCACGCCGTGATCGTCCGTGATCGAACCGATCGCTGATGGGCTCCAGGACGATCTTGAGCTACCCCCGGGCTAGTGGATCTGGCTGTGCCCGACGTCGAAATTCTCAATACGAGCGTTCCGGGCCGTAGGACCACATCTCAAGGAACAGGAATGATCGTTTCTCGGGAGACTCGCACAGCCCCCTACTAGGACTAGAAAAGTGGTTCCGTGCGACCGTCTGTCGCGCCGACATGAAACCGAAGCAACTCTCAAGATGAAACTCGAACTCGGCAAGATCTCTAGTAGCATTGGCATGCGCCCCGACGTGACGTCCGAGATCGTCATCGGCGGCGCCACCACGCCATGCAGGCTTTCCGGGTCCACTGCTCCGTTGCTCCACGTTGCTTGTCACGGCGTAGAGCACACAGAAATGGAGAGATTGCTGTGGGAAGCAGCAAGCAGACCAGAGGTGTACCATCCGAGAGTGCTACGCAAACTCCGACTTTGCGGTCCAAGGGTCAATTCCTGACAAGGTTCTGCGTCTCGCGGCCGGGATGCAGTTTATGAGGTTCAGCGGGTGGTCGGAACGTCGCGGGAGGTCACTCGGCTTCACAAGGTCCCCAGTATTGGCTTCAGAACCTGGAGAAGCTGCAGACGGACAGGAGTGAAGAGCAGGCGCAACAGTGCCATACTCGTCGGATAAACCAGGCGCAGTTCCAGCCATCGTCACAACGCGCCGCATTCACGACCCTCTTTGCATAGACACGACTGGGGATTACTACTACCAGTAGTTCGAGTCTGGAACTGTAGGCGGCGCTTGTCAATGAAGTCTTGAGTCAAAGAGTGAATACAAGTCCAAATGACATGATAGCTTGTTGCGCCCTAATATACCACTCGCTTATATCCGGAAGTACACCCGGGCGATGACACGCACTCGCACTTGGGAGGTTCTGCTTGCGCGGCCAGTTGAGTCAAGTGTTTGCGGCAGATGAGTCGACACAAATGGAAGTCAGGGAACGTGTTGGGCGATATGCACACACGATCTACTTTTCCTTGCTCGTCCCCAATGCTACCCTGTTCAACACTGCGGCTGCGCCATCGAAACCAATTACCAGATACTTGGGCATCTCCTTGTAAAACCAATTGACGGAATGATGTGCGACGAGTCGTCCACCGTCCAAAATCACCCCACCAAAGACTGCACACTGCATCTCGGCTACGAGATGCAGCGCCTCATCCGGAGTGGACTCATCCATACACGCAGGCGGTAACGCACGTCCGAGTTCGCATAGTGCTCCCGAACGATGCACACCAGGCGGCTCCGATAGAACCACGACTCGAACGGCTTCTCCGGGTGCCAGATGCTGTTACAGGCGAGCCTGGACCCAGCGGCAGTCCTGGAAGACTTGCACCGCACCCTCGATCGTGGCTGCATCGTCAGTGTCGGTCTCGAGCTGCACGGCGTCGCATGTCATGTCCGTCTCGTGGTTGATCTTGTTCGTGTCTGCGGTGGGTGCCCCCTGACTGACGGTCACAAACGAGATCACCCCTCCCCGCCACTCTCAGAAGCTATGTGTGCCTCCTTTCGAGACCGAACGTGGTCGCGCGCCCGGATGAGCGCTGAAAGCGAGGGCACGTATGAGACGCACATGTCCACCAGATTCCTGCCTCTTGAGACGCAGTCCGCAACACCCAACACCAGTATCGTCAATGTCGACGTAGTAAGTCTGCGACCGGTTCAACTGCGGACGATCACAGCTCGCGCAGGATCTGTATCGCTCACGGATGCCTGTCATCCACATGTGTGCGCGGATTCCGGGAGAATTTGGATATATGTGAGCGCACAGTTAGACCGCTCGTATTCGCTCACACTCACAGTGTTGACGGGCTCATCTAACGGCAACAGACCGAAGAGCATAGATAATGGTAGAGGTAATGACCAAATTTGAGATTTAGAGCGAGACAGCCAGAGGGCGGGGTTCGAGATGGTAGGGAAACGCTAGACGGGGAAGAAGGTACTGTGTGCACCGGTGGCAGAGCGTGGTAGACGGGATCGTAGAGAGGGACTGAGGGATGGCAATGACCTGTGCGAGAGCAAAGGCACAGACGAGTCTGTAAGACAGAGGATGACCAAGTCAGCTAGACTGGTGGACATTCGGGCTGCTAGATCGTTGCGGGGGAAATTCTGTTCGCTAGGGCACCGTGGGCTAATCAGGAGCAGCAAACAGATGAATTACGAATGATGTACTTTGCGGTGCAGGCTGTAGAGCAGGTGAAGGCGTGAGGCGGAACATGAGAGAGAACAAAGACGACGATAAGAGTACGATGGCACCCAGCCTAAAAAGCACGTCGCAGCAAACAGAAAAATCAAGTGGTCGCTTGACAATAAAGACTACATCTCTTCGGGTAAGTACAAGCTGTAAAGCGGCAAGTAAAACCAGAAGCGATACTGATAGGATCGATTAGAGCAATCCAGGAAAGGAAACAGTCCAATTCTGCAGAACGAACTAACGACCACCTAGTGTCATGGTCCCTCAGGGAGGCAGGAGGGCGACACAGCACAGTATAGTTGATTGTCAGGCCAGCCAGAATTATACCCTGTCGCAGGATGGCGCTCCTGACATCTTTCTACCCCGTCCCGGATTGGGTCGTTGTTGTTGCCTTGCATGAGGGCTTGGACAACTTATCAGTATCTAAATTTCGAGCTATGCAAAGTTATCCTCACTACGGACTGCTATCATCGGAACCCGATACATTCGAATACAGATTTGCGTGCCTGGACCGCAGCTTGTTGGGTTATGTGGCCCAAAGTTGGGGTATATGCTGCGTGCAGTATAGGCCATGTACTCAAGTGCGATCCAATGAGTGTACCAGAAAAACCGCGATCACCAACTACACCGTTAAGAACAGCTGGTCATTGAATTCCAGGTGCTTCAGCATGGAGTGAGCCTTGCTATTGTCCATATGAGGCCACGACGCAAGTTGTGAGCAGATAATGCATGTCTGGGGTACGAGTCAGTCGGCTTCCGCAGAAAAGAGCGCGTGAATCATATTACACTAGGGTGGCCGCTATCGCAGTATGTGGTTATTACACAGTTGACCCGCAGCGGCCCCGGTGCGAGCATATTCAACATATTGAAAGAGTCGCTTTAAGATTCCTCATGACCTCAAGCCATTTCAAACCGCCCGCAGAACATAAGATCGCTTCCTTCGCTTGACACCGTTTGCTTCAGCGTGAAATCCTCCCAAGATGAACACAACGTGGTCATCTGATCAGAGAGCACGCCAGTGCAATCCAGAAGTTCCCTCATTGCCCTTCACGAATGCAGCCTCAATCGCCCTAGATAGCATCTTGCCGCGCGCGACGCACTGGTGCAGATTAAGGTGGCATTGCACAGGAATGCGTGCCATAGGTGCTCTTCCGGAGCATTGCGTTCACTTCTGCTCCTCCGGGGTCGGCTGAGAGGAAGCACCCGCGATCGGACTGGATCATGATCGACATAGGCCCATCGCCTTCGTTCCCGAGAATTTCCATCTGCCTGTGAGCTTGACGAGAGAACTGAGTAGGCCTTGGGTGAAGTCGATGACACAGAAGCTAATACTAAAGGATCTAGTCACGGAATTGACGATGTCGTGGCAGGGTCAGAATGAGGCAGAGGGGAAATGGGTGTTATTTGCGACGGGGAGCGAAGCGTGTTTGAGGGATGGGGGCGGCAGCGACGGCAATGTTGCGTGCCACTGCGGGCGAGTCAACCCAGAGATACAGAACCAAATGGAAGTAAAGGTATCACGTTGAACTGGCAGAGAGAGGTCCTACGCAGGATTTGAGACAGCTGCGTGGACGATGGCCTGAGAGTCGTGTAGAAGAAGTTGGGGAGAGGAACGATACTGGAATTGAGAAAACCATGTTAGTTTCAGGCTGGTAGTTTCGGCATAGTCTTTGAGTGACTGTGATCGGACGCAGACTGCAAAGAGAAGACAAAAAGATGAGTTTTGGAGTGAAGTCGGGCGAGGCACGAAGCGGAACCAAGTCCGCGCTGACTCGCTTACATATGCACGTCCAAAGACACGCCCACAGTGCGAAATTGCTCATGCCTCACTGTAAATGTCATGTACAGAATCTGGTGGCATGACTGACTCGTCACCATACGGTAATACCCTGTTCCCGAAAGATGAAAATGCAAGTACTGCAACGTCCAGGTGGGTTGTGATATAACCTAGCACCCAGGCAGCCAGGCAAGCCCTCGGTAGCGATGAATGACTTGGAGAAAAATCTGGCCATGTCACAGCCAAAGGAGAAACTGAAATGATTAGGCTGCAATCAGTCAAAGAAAGAACGCGTGAATATTATTACACTAGGGCAGGCTGTCATAATATTGGAAGTTATCGGCCCCCCAGCCAACTCAACCACCGCGTCCTGACATGTTTGTTGAACATATCAAGTTTTCCAGGTTCTCCAGCCATATTAAACTACCTGCCAACATAAGATTACTTCGTTCCAAGTTGCTGTGAATGATCATCCCTGGATAAGACTGGACTGAAAGCGCACCAGACTCCAAGTGAATGGACGGCTCGGAAACAGGTGCTTGCTACTGCAGTGACGATGTCAGTCATGTCGGGATAGAATCCGAGGCAGCAAGAAGATGGAGGCCATAGGCGATGGTTAGGTGTGTTCCTGAAGGGAGGAGGGGGGGCAGCGACTACGGTATTGCAACTACGGGAGGATAAACAATGGAGATGCAAGTCATCCGGCAAAGATTTGCAAGTGGAGACAGCTGAATTCGTGTGGACAGTAGCTTGAGGGTCAGCACCTCAGCCGCACTAGACGTGTAGGAAAATTTAGATCAACCATCGAGCACGCGCAATGATGTCGTCGGAATGGTCTTGGGGCCGCCACAGTTTGCGGAGAGGAGAGGGACACGAGTAAGTAATACGGCTGACAAAACAATAGGGACGAGTGCTCGTTTTAGTGTCACTTGACTCCCACACTCACGTACTCGGGCACGTTGACTCCATTCATACAAGTCTGCGGACATGCTGTCTATGAATCTCAGATCTGAGCCTGACCACGCCGCCGTGGAGTACGTTGTACATCTCTATCTCCAGGCGTGCCTTACCTTGATCTAGATCGAGCAAACAGTTCGTGGATACGCGGTTCGACAACTTCAAGGAAGTTTTGCCTTCCCGAACTGCAGAAACATGCTTGCAGGAAGCAACACGAAACAATCCCGAGGTCGCTAAGTGTTGTCTAGCAACGCATGAATCCGCTGACTGCTTCATCGTGTGTTCTATCAGGGGTGGGGACTTCTCAGTATGGAAAGTGAGGCACCCTTTTGCGAGTCCCACAGGCTCTTCGGCACAACGAAACTTGATAATTCAGTTATACGAAGGCCACTTCAGCGGAAGCTCGTGTGTACGCACGGCCTGAGTCACTTGAAGGCACATCACGACCTTCGGCTAAAGTAATCATCCGTTTCGAGCTTATCTCAGCAAGTAAATAGCAGGTGCATAACGGGGTTTCGACCATCGCTGACTGGGGTCCCAACCAGCGCTCAGCGCTCAGCCATGGCCTATCAAGAAGAGTCCATTATGACATTTTCCCTTGGGTTCCGGGTTCCGGTGCGCGTCGGTTCTCTGCATTGGAAAAAAAATAGCATATGTTATGGTACAGTATACACCAGTGGATATGTGTCAAGTCGGTTGTATCAACAGACAGGCTGCACTCCAGCATCAATATTCAAGGCACTCAGGATGGGCTGGCGCCACTTTACAAATTCAAACGTAGTTCGCTATTCAGGTCGGTTTAACCTCCTCGCTTCCTATAATTGATGTTCAGCTTTTGCACGCAAACAAAAAATGTAAGCAGGAAATTGTCATACCCTCATATGCGCACTGGTGGGCGACCCCCTTCCGGGAAAGCGTCTTTGAGCATTCAGGACACGTCCACCTCAGCAAGCGTAGATGGACGGTCAGGATGTGCCTGATTACATTTCGCCGCTGGATGTCGTGCAAATGACAGTTTTGCCATGGACATTTGCGCTTCAGCTTTAAGTCACCTCGAAGACGGTGCACGTTTCGCATGTGCGCAGTGACAAGCTTCGGGTCGGAGGGGAGCGTCTTCCCACAGAGGTTACCTTCGGTGACGCACTGGCAGACTAAGCTAGGTGTCGCGACTGCGGGACCAAACACCCATTGGATGAGCTGGTCGAAGCTGAAGATGGTGAGCATGCAAAGAGGCGAGCCTGAGGGATGGACGTTACTCTTGTACGTTTTGCAGCGGTATGGCCATCACCAAAGGGCTGCAACAGAGTTGGAACGTGCTAATACGAGAGCGGGACCCTTGCAGCTTGCACCCGAATGAGATACAATCATGCGGATGAGCCGTTCGTTTTATACCCGTTCATGCTCCATGCTCACGGCTGCAGCTTTTTTTTTCTATCGCACACAAGTTCCCGCCCAACTTATTGTGGTGTCACCTCCTTACACTGTTAGCGTGCATGATCTGTGTCATCATGGTGATACAGTGGACTAGTGGTTTGTCATTTTGTCTGTCCAGGGACAGGAAGAAGATCGTCTGTACGCACGAGACCCTTCGCGGGAACTTGCCCCCGGATCAGGAAGAGATCATATCGCAGCATGTTGCCATAATATCTAGCCAAGTGGACGTAACATCGCTGGGAGTATGACGCAACGTGGCTGGTGGAACTTGGTGCTTGTTGACCTGTGATACTTATGAAATTTCTCTCTGGCAGGTGTAAACCTCCGAGGTGAGAAGTAGCGGCATGTCGTTACTGCGAGGTAACTTTTTTTTTCGCTTCGCGGCCTCAAGGCACAGGGAGCTGAGTGGCAATCACAAGGACGCGGAGCGGAGTCAATTGGCGTGTCGAAAACACCAATTATGAAACTCGACCTCCCCCATGAGTACCTCACGTTCCACCTTCATCGGCTTTGCCTTTACCGGTTTGCTTTTTTTGGCAGGACCCTTGTTTTTTTTTTGTTTTGCCAGTCACAGCCTCAAACTTCGGCTTGTAGAGTCATCAGACGATAACGTTGTTTCTGGTGGAATTTTTCTTCTTACTTCTATTCGGAGCGAAGTCGAAATGGTGACACACCCTCTCCTCCTTTTCGTTATCGTCGTTCTTGGATTAATACTTCTTTAGGCATCGACCCAGTGTGTGCAACCTGGCCCAGAAAGGTGAGGATATCTCGTGCTCGTTCATGGACTACTCGATCCTGAGCGCGGTCATCGTGACAATTACTGATCAACACCGAGGATCTAGTGAGAATGGGTAGGGTCAGGCCGTACTGCACAACTTGCCAAGTAGACATATCGTCCGAATGGGTCTATCAGCGCAGGCACAGTACGGTGAGAGAGATGGCCCAGCGGTGCTACGAGAACGACGTAATCAATGCAGTGTGATTATGATGATTGGATTGGTGGGGGAATCGCGGGGCGAGAGGTCACAGCCTGAACGCTCCACTTGCAGGCCCCCAAGGCCGGGCTGATCGGTGCACCGCTGGCAATAATATCCGCTGGCTGTTTGTACGGAAAGGGACCGCAAAAGGGGACATTGTCAGCCTCGTGATCGTGTCAATTATGGAGGCGCCTGCACGAGGCAGCATGCGATCGATGCATCGATGATTCCTCGGCTCTCTGACCCATTCATCCCTTCCCCTCGATTCTAGACACGTACAACCCAGAGACCAGACACAAGAGATCTCGCATTCACAGTTTCCGCCAGCGCAGCCGTGAGTCGTCTAGTCTACCTTTGTGTGGCTACACACCACACAATCTAATTCACATACCCCTCCCCTCGGATGGTCCATTGCGCCCCCGGCCTCGTTAGCCCATTTAATTTCAACCTTAATCTGCCTGCATTTCCCTCTCGGCTTTCCATACTTTCTTCATAGTGGCGCGTCCCCACTGTCGCTCTGTCGACGAAGATTCAGTCCCTTCCAAATGGATCTTCCACCACCCGGCGAAGTGCGTAATTCATTACGCACCTCTGTATCTCCCAACAGTGAGTATGCCACACACCTGGACCACCTCAAGTTAATGAGTGTTTTTGTTTCATGGCTTTTTTTTTCGTGTTTATAGTCTCGCAAGGGTGCGGCGCAGCCTCCTGCCAGACAATACATGCGCTGTGGTAGGTACAATCTGGTGACCTATCGAATTTCCCGGTTTTTCATCCCTGATATGACTAAAACAGAGTGTATCGTCACAGAAAACCTTTCGCCCCGCATTTAAAACATTGACGGAGAGTGATTGATAGGCAATGGTTGACTTGCTTCCTGTACCATCGAGACTGATATGGGCGGTTTTCCGACCATTGTTGTGCACTCCCATTACACACGTGCTGGGGGCGCGTTATGCCTGCGTGGAGCCCCTCTAAGAGGTGCCAGGGGTCCTGGCGCAGTGGCTGGAGGTCTCGTAGGTAGTTTTGGTTGCGTGTTCAGTAGGTAGCCTTGTCCAGACTCCATAGTCCACCACCGCACCGCTTGGTGTCGGTCTTGCTCTCGCTGGGGCCTCTCCAGGCTCACACCTTTCCATCACGTATATCATGGAGCCATAACGAGAGATCGAGGGGTTCCTACACTTATCACCACTGGGGCCAATATTAACCAAGTCGCTTTTCTTGGTGAACCAACATGTTTCGGCATCCCATGGGCACTTACACTGACCTCCTTACTCGCCTGCGTCGGGAAATATACCCGAGCGACGACACGCCCCCGCTCTGGCGCGGTTCTGCGCACGAGCACATCGAGATCGAGTTTTGGCAGCAGACAACAAGCCGGACAAAAATGGCGGTCAGGCAATGTGTGGAGTGAGCGCGAGCGCGAGGAGAGTCGTAATCGAGACTCCCCATCCCCGAACCCGAGTTCGTCATCTCCCTCTGTTTGGTCCTGGCGCCGCGTGCGTCGACTGTCCGATGACATCCATCTCTCGTTTGTCGCTCTCAGCACGTGGCGCCTTTGTGCACCGCTTGTTCTCACAGATGGGGTGCATGCGTTAGTAGACCAACGTGATCATGTAGGGGAGGTGCAGCAACGCGCACGCCAAAGACTCGGACGTCATCTGCAATCGAGTCGGCTATAACTCAATCGGAGGTCCGGTACGAGCGATGTTTCACCCGAGATTATTCCCAGCGTTGGGTGAGTTTCATGGCGATCGTTTAGAGATCATGCACATGAGCGATTGACTTCTTCGATGACCGTCGACCTTAGAAGCATCTCGAGTCGACGTAGCGTGAGACGGGCGAAAAGCTCAGATGAATCGCTTGTATGCATGTGACGAGGAACGTTTGTCTGGCGGCAGAAAACAAAGTATACCACTCGCACGTGTATCGCGTCTGTAGCGCACTCTCGGGCCTTGCTAAGAACATTTTAACGTCAGAACAAAGGCCGGAATGAGCTCGTGCCGCTCCCCAATGCAGATGTATACGGGAACCGGACGGCCAGAAACACCCACCTTTTGTGGTGGTGTGAAGGTGGTTGCTGATGCCTCCTGGCCCACCACGACGGCCCTCTACATGAATATCCGAGTCAGCTTGTGGCGAAGTCCCACACTAGAGTTTCCAGGCTGTTGTCCTACTCATCTTGGTATTTTGGGTCGACTGGACCACGCCGTACGACGTGCGACATCATCCGGACGCGTGCGTTGGGATCAAAACTCGATCTATGAAAAATTGACGTCTGAATAACAGCGTATTTTATAATGGTACGTGTCTAATTTGTGTATGTGCTGTTATGTCCATGGATTGTGCGGTAGTGACGCCCAGTGCGGAAAGGGATATACCCGAGTTGTGTCCCGACACGCATGAAGCATGAAGGAACAGCATTCGATGACTGAGGACGGCCGCTACCTACCTACATCTAACTCATGCGACCATCTCTACGCTGCAAGTACGAAGGATTCTATTCCAGTGTAGATCCTCCCACGTTTGATCACGATTCATAGAGGCGTAACTAGCCGGATGCACGAGGTATATTTCCCGCGTGCGCGAGCGCACTCACGCGGGCGAAAGGTGGGCCGATCGTTTAAGCCACACCCACGATCGTGGGAGGAGAGCTATTTATTATACTCTGCAAGGCATTAGAGATGTGGCATTGGAAAAATACTTGGCTAGTAGCGAATTCATACATCATCAGATGCAAAACAAAGTATCAAGAACAAGAACCATACGGCAACTCGTGTATCGTATGAAGATAGAATTTTAAAAAAAACAGAGGTTAGCATAATTCGGTGCGCTCTTTCCGTACACAAGCAATACACAAACAGGCGCGGATCTAGGAGAGATCCAATCATCACACGAGGCCATATCTGTGTCAGAAAGAAAGAGACTCACCTGGATCGGAGAACTTAAATTCCGATATGCACAAACACGATCCGCTTCTCTAACGAGACCTCCTCTACCGTCTCTAACGTTGCCTTGTTCAGCGCTACAGCCGCGTCCTCGAAGTCAATCTCAGGACACCTGAACATCTCCTTGTAAAACCGAGTGACCACCTGGTGCGCGACAGTATCGTCCACCTTCCACAGCGACCCGATCACCCCACCGAACCCCGCGAACTGCATCCCGGCCGCGAGATGCAGTATATCGTCCGGAGTAGACTTGTCTCCGACCACTGTATGGCACGCAGACAGGAATGCAAACTCCGAGTTCGTATAGCGCTCCTGGATGATGCGCATCAGGGTTAGCTTGCCATCTCCCATCGCGAACCACGACTCGAATGGCTTCTCCGGGTGCTGTGCCCCGTGACAGGCGACATGGACCCAGCGATGTTCCCGGAAAGCCTGGACGGCGCCCTCGATCGTGGCCGCCTTGCCAGTGACGGTCTCGAACTGCACTGCGCCACGGGGCATGTCCGTTTCGGTGCGGATCTTGTCGAGCTCGGGCTCCACCGCGGGGAGCTCTGGCAGGTTCGTTTCTGCGCTCGGTTTTCTCTGTCCAACAGCCGCAAACAAGATCATCCTTGCCACTCGAGAGGCCGCCCGGGCCTCCTTTTGAGACCGAACACGATCGCGCGCGCGGATAAGCGCCGAGAGCGAGGGCGCGTACGACGAGATGTAGATGTCCATCAGGTTCTTCTGCCCCTTGAAATACGGACCTGCGGCGTGGAACGGCAGCATTGTAAACTTGGACGTGGGGCACCACCAGATCCGGAAGCCCGAAGGCCACTGGAGGTCATCTTGGAGTACGTCCACGATTGGTTCTACCACGGACGACCACAGCTCACGCAACATCCTCTTCACCCAGGACTCTCTATTCTTTCCATACGCATCCGGGTCCTGGGTAAGTTCAGATACTTGTGAACAGAGTTGGGTAACATCGTCAAGGGAGCAGGGGAGGGACACATGAACGGGTGGGCCAACGGGGAGGACGATGAGAGCATCGCAATCGTATTTGCTTGCATTTACGATGATGACCGGACCATTGTCGGCTGCTCGTTGGAGGTCGTCGAAACGGGGCGGTAATAAGAACCGCGAGAAACCGTGTAGAGGGCGAATCCTGTCCACTACGGATTGCCACTCTTCTTGAACCTGCCGGTATGGACGTTCACCTCCACCTCCCTGTGCATATCTCCTGAGGTCTGCGCTCAGCCGGGTGAATTTACTGGCAAGATGACGGCCCCGGATGCCCAGACCCCCCAGCGTGCTTATGGAAGCGTCAAAACGAGCGAGCTGATTCCACAGGATTCCTCGTCCATGTTCCAGGAGCTCGACAGCAAGCTGGAAGTCACCATGTCTAACAGCACATGAAAATGCATTATTGGCTAGATCAGCCACCTTTGCTTGCATTGTTTCATGTCTTGAGTCCAGTGAAGAGGTGAAGGAAGTGAAATGGTCCAATGTGTTTAATGCTGTTTGATAGGCCTCAAGGACTGATGGGTGGGCATGCTTTTCACCATCCTTGATCCAAGCTTGGGTAGCCATCCATAAATCCAAAGAAACTGCTGGACCACATTTCTTTAGCTGTCTATATGCTTGAAAGGTTTCATCTAGAAGAGAAGGTGCTTTGTTAGAGTGTGAGGAATTGTATGAAAGAAGAATGGCAGAAGCTAGTCCATTAATGGTGGATGGAAAGCCTGGGTGTTGGACTGGATGTATAG
>JBBPLV010000317.1:0-22903 GCA_038089975.1 Boletellus ananiceps | reverse complement strand
GTGTCTTGGGCCTCGCTTGAAGCAGTGGAGTCTCCTCATCGGTGCGTTTACGCCCCGTCATGGAAGGGAGCGATCTGAGAAGGGAAAGAGAGTTGCTTAAGCGACCCCTGCATTGGCATTATTAGTCCCAGGTCCAGTGAGTCAGACCGTTGTATAACTAATACACCGAGTCTAGCCTCGGGTTACACATGTTGACACGGTGGGTTTGCGGAGCTTCAAATGGAGCACTGGCCCAGTCCGTCAGCACGAATCTAGAACGCACAACATCTGTGCGCATGGGTATAACCAGAACTCAGGAACAAGTCGGATCTTGCGGTCCAACTGCTCCAGAGCCTTCCATCATCAATTTTATGTACCCGCTATGAGGTGGTAAACCGGTATAGGTATCTGAGCCGTCCAAGAACCACTACTCTTCGTCCTCCGACTCCGGCAAATATCGTGACAAGACCAAGATAGTCACAAGTGTTACCAAAGATGAAATATATCAGGTTTCCACCCAGCACATTGTACTCCTTGGAAACCGTGAACAATAACGTAGAAGAAACCGGGCTAACAGCACGTGCGATTGCAGCCAGGAACCCGTTCGTCATGCCCAATGATTGTTTGTTAGGAGCCGCCCTAGTAACAAATATGGCGATGACGCCTCATGATCGAGGTGAGATTAATGATTGTACCAGACTGATCTGGGGGTAGAACCGTAAGACAGCCCCGCAAAACAGTCTTTTAGGTCCGATCCACTCCATAATCCTTGCAGCGACTGTTGCCTGTAGAATGGCAGTCAAGATCCCCAAAATTGCCAAGTAGGTACCGATAACGGATGGGGGGAGTCCCAGGCCACCAATCTCGACCAGTGATGAACAAAATAACGACAGAAGAGCAGGGAAAGCGAGTTCTACAAGTACCACTGTTCCATAGTTGGCGATTGGTACCATCACGGAGTATGTTTTCAGGAGGGTCAACATTGGAATCGGGTATGCATCATGTGTGGGTGGGTTGTCTGGGTGATTCTCGACTGCAGGATGTTCTAGTCGAGGCTTGGTGCCTGCCTTCGATGGCAGCGACTAAAAAGCGGGTACTCATGATTCCTATGCAGTCGAGAGCACATCAATAGCATACCTCCTTCAAAAACGTCGCACGGACCAAGAAGACCAACAACGTGAATGTTCCCGATGAGTTATGGAAGAAAGTATGGATATGTTGCCCAGAATTTGCCGCGAAAGATGCTTGGCCATCGTTCTTGTGGCTTCACAAGTGCACCGCCGTATAATGGGCTATAGGTCGTCGTGAGCCCCGAAATGTCCTTGATCAGTGATTGTGCACAAACGTACGCTATGGAGGCCCCCGAGAAGGGAATGACAGGCATGACCGGAAAGACCTGTGCCATATTGGTGTTGTCGGTGACATCACCAAGCATGCTCTTCATTACACTGACATTTCCATGCACACCAGCAATGCGTCGACTTCGCCTCTCAGCCAACGGTCAGACAATTGATCATTTCGCTCACCTGATGATGAGCGTGACCAGTGTTCGGGATATGCCAAAGGCAAAGTTGGACACACTAAGACCAAGCAGACCAAATAAAATGACAGGCCGGGGGCCAACAAAGTCAGACAGTCGACTCCATCACCAAGTGGTCAGGGCTTGTGTGATAAAAAGAGGGATTCCTGTGCAGAAATGGATGGTAAGATCTCTATAGGTGAATCGGGTGCCTACGATGAGACCTGCATAATAATCAATCTTGCGGTCGTCTTCTCCCGTGATGCCAAGCTCGCCAATGAGCTTTATTTGATGCGAAGAGACCAGCATCATATGAGTATCAGGCATATAGACCCTGAACAACTGTCGACACATCTGACTGATGAAAGGAAAAATGCATGCAGATGAGAGAGGCTCCGCAGCCAAGGCGAAGAAGACGAGATATATCTGACTTCATGGAAGAGGTATCTTGGACGTTGTCCGGAGCAGGGGGGTCTCCTCGTCAGCGTACCTCTCGTGGCAGAAAGAAAGTGACTAAGTACCTAAGCACATTTTCGGCCAAGCGACGGCCCAGGTTGTTTCAAGTCGATGACGAACCGGGCTCGCGCAAGGCAGTGAAGCGGATCACATGAAACGCACTATTAGATCAAGTTCGGTCATGGTTAGCATCGGGCAAAAGCAATACTCATACCCAATGTAACCGATCACTCCATAACCTATGTGTCCTTGGACGCCCCAAGTGCCCGGGTACCACTGTATAACCTCCCCGACTCAATCCATACGCTCCATGACCAAGGCTGGTCCGGACATGGGTTATGACGGAGTCTACTGTAGGCATCCGTGCGATTGACCGCAAACCTCGCCAAATATTGGCATTTATGTAATTACTTAAATTTGATTTTTAACTTCGTGCTTTGCTGTAAGTACTGACTCCGCGTGATACGTTGTCGTGCTTATTGACCCATATCTGTTCGGTGGTCAAGACATCGCAGGCTTGGAGCATCACGATGTGAAGAACTCGAATTCGAGTTGGATTCAATTCTCAGGCTACAGCCACACCTCGATGATGGGTGAGTATGGCCATAGTGGGTCGCGGCGCGACTGGCTCTCACGTCTTTTATCATGCAGGCTCAATCCATTTCGTGTGACCAGAGGCCACTGGGACATGTCACACAAATTCTTTGCTACAGTTTTTACATACGTATAAATCTTTGGTCCTGTTTCGGAACTCCTACTCCTCGTCTTTCAACTCTGGTAAATGTCGTGACAGCAAAACCAAGACGGTGGTGAGTACTACCAAGACGACGTACACGAAATTGCCACCCAGGACGTTGTACTCCTTGGAAAGGGCAAATAACGAGGCCGTCATTGCAGGACCAATGGCCCGCGCGATCGACGTCAAACTCTGGCTCAGCCCGTTCGTTGAGCCCAGGGATTGTTTGTTAGGAGCCGCTCTCGTGATGAATATAGTGATGACACCTGTACGATGAAAGTGAGATCGCTTGATGTTTACCTGGACAGACAAACAAACTATAGGAGAGGTCCATGAGGACCATAAATATGAGTTGAAGGATGATAAGCGTCCAAATTACAGGCCCAACTTTTCCTTGTGCTGTGACCACAGCACTCATGATTGGGAAGATGAGGATTAACGGGTAGAACCATAGGACAGCCCAGCAAAACAATCTTTTGGGACCGACCCATGCTATAATCCTTGCGGCGAACAACACCTGCACAATACCGTCCACGGCGCCGAATGTGGCCAAATAGATGCCGATAATGGATGGTGGAAGTCCTAGCCCCCCAATTTTGGTCGGTGACGAGTAAAACAAGGGCAGGAGGACAATATATGCAAATTCCACGAGTGCCAATATACCATAGTTGGCGACGGGTATCATCACAGAGTAAGTTTTCATGAGGGTCAACATTGGGAGTGGTTGTGCGTTGTCCATAGTTTGGTGGTCAGGAGAATTCTCTAGTGTAGGACGCTTTGATTGAGGGTTGACGTTCGCTCTCGATGGTAAAGACTGGAAACCAAGACGCGTGACTCCTATCTCGCCAAGAACACTGTGATGTCGTACCTCCTTCAAGAATATTCCGCAGACCAAAAAGATTAACAGGGTAAAGATTCCAGAGACAAACGAAGGAAGGAAATATGGGTACGTTTCCCAGAATTCACCGCGGAAAATATCGGGCCACCGGTCTCGTGGTCTTATGAGTGCACCACCGTATAATGGACTATAGGTCACCGTCAGTCTCTGAAAACCATTATATTAGTATCCAAACGCACGCAATGGTAATCCCAAGACAAAAGATAGGTGGTATGATGGCAAAGACCTGAGCCATGTTGCTGTGGTCAGTGAGATCACCAAGCATGCTTTTCATCACTCCAACATTCCCGTTGAGAACACCAGCGATACATCGACTATGCCGTTTTTTCAGCCCACTTTTGGATAACTCTACAATATCATTTACCTGATGATGAGCATCCCTAACGTCCGAGATAGGCCGAAGGCGAAATTGGACACGCTGAGGCCGAGCAGACCAAGTAAAATGATAGGTCGGCGACCGATGAAGTCGGACAGCCGGCTCCATTGCCATGTGGTCAGCGCTTGTGTGACAAAAAAGATGGATTCCTGTGCGAAGGTGAACAGCAGGATTTCTGTGAACGGATGGGCCACTTACGATGAGACCTGCATAGTAACCGATCTTGCGGTCGTCTCCTCCTGTAACACCGAGCTCGCCGATGAGCTTTTTCGATGAAGGTAGACGTGTAAATAGGTGAGGATGCCACCACGTGAATGTCAGGTATACGGACCCCACGAACGAACGTCACGGACCTGGTTGATAAAAGGAAAAATGTATCCGGATGAGAGGGGCTCTGCGACCAAGGCAAGGAAGATGAGATTTATCTGACCCCATGGTAGAGGTGTCCTTGGCCGGAGCAAGGGAGTCTCCTCATCGTGGCGTACGTCATGGCCTACCATAGTGGTAGCAGTCGGGGAGAAAAAAGAGTTTCACTGAGGGCCAGACCAGTTTGAGGTTCACTCCAAAAGGGGCAAACACTACGCGGTCGTATGCTATCTTCTGGTCCTGCGCTCTTGTGATAAATAGTACTTCGCTGCAATCCCGGATGTCGTTGGTTCAGACGCATTGTCGCATTAGAGGTGGATACACAAGACTAGTGACAGCGCTATTGTGTAAACGCTGCTAATCGTTGCGGATACTAAGTAAATAGGAATGTATTGATCATGGGTTGCCGGTACAATCATATCAGCGAAAATCATCTCAAAAACATACTACAAGTCATGATCACATCGACATTATGCTGTATCCTTCAAATCTTCCTTGGAGTCAGCGGATATATCTTCCGCATCCTTGATGCCCATCTGAGAAGTATCGAATCCGTGCCCCTCAAGATACAAGCGGAACTGTAGAACAAACGTCGTAACGGACCATTTGAAGGGAAGGTTTACAAGACACATACCGCCTCGTCTTCCGCTGCCATTCCGTCATGCGACAGAGGTTTAACAAGGAGCAACACAACTGTCGCGCTGACGATAGCGAGCCCACTGGCGATCCAGAAAGGGCCTGTATTTCCCTTAATCGAGCTAGACCCACCGAAGTCTGCCAGTATATAAGCCCAGGGGTTAAGTGAGTGCAAGAGCCCTACTCGCCATCAACAATTGACTTCCAGCCTGTCCGTCAGAAGTGATTAGCTGATGATCGTTGCGCTTTGTATTATCGTATTTCACGTACAATATGTGCCGACAAATGCACCGATTTTACCAGCGGCCGCAGCGATACCATAGTAATGGCCGCGCACCGCGGTGGGTCCGCTCTTAGCAGCAAGGATGCCGAGGCAGTTTCCAGGGCCTCCTCATATGAGTAAAACAACCAAGTAAGCGTTATCAAGTCACTCACCGAATTCCCCGAAACTCAGGAAGATGCCATACACGACCTAGGTTCAAAGTCCGCAGTGAACATTTTATCTCATCACGTTGACCGCACTCACCGCGAAGGCAGCAATGTGCTGAGATATACGTGTGTACAGACCGCTCATAATGAATCCAATGATCGCCTGAGCAAGCAAACCGGTGATCTAACAGTGTTGTGCCATGAGCGTTACGATTACGCAGCCATGGCCCAGGGACATTACCATCGTGGTCTTGGGGCCAAGGTAGTCGACAACGAAGGCGCCGATGACAGTTCCTAAGACACTGTGAATAAAAGGTAACCTGGATTCACGGGTATAGCAAACCTGGGATGTAAAACAAACTGATGGGAGATGAGAACAAGGGGCTCCAGGAGAAAGAAAGCATACTTGATAACAACGGACCACCCAAATGAAACTGCCAAGGAACTTGAGTTTCCGACGACACTTTACACCATCCGTTTTAGCATCATCATAAGCTAACAGGTGGAGTCTGCTTACGCATTGGTGATCGTTGAAGAGAAGAGACCAAACTATATATAGATTAGGCGCAACGAAGCAGAGACGAAGCGACGGTCTTACTGGGTACCTGGTGAATGCGTGTTAGAGTTGCTGTACAAGATTGAGCAAAGGGTACGCACGTAATAAAGTCATAGATGAACCTTTATCACATATATGGTCAGCGTATGATGATCGGAACCCGCGAGGTTCGTCAACTTGCCAGGCTAAGCAGATTCCCAACAATCCTCTCCAGTAGCGTTTGATAACCAGGTGGTATGGGATCTGCACGGATTTCATCGAGTTCTTTTGAAAACTCGGCGGCTCTGCCATGCGCAAACGCCATAAAAATACGGCGACAGCAGGCACAACACCTAAACCAAGAGAAAGTCGCCATACGGCTCGGAGATGTTTGTCCCCGAAGCTATTGACACGGGTCAAGTTATCGCAGATGCGAAGCATGATACAACCCACATCCAATATAAAACCAGAGGGACGAAGGCCCCAAAAACAAAACCGACGTCGATCATCGTATCTAACGTACCTTACTTAGGGAACGTGAGGGCGGAACTAGAAAGGATACATACTAGTTGCGAGCGCCAACCACCGATGCTGAGCATTTTTTTCTATGCCCTCTTCCTCTGTTTGCTCTGAGGCCGAGACCGAACCGCAGGGGTATTCTGCACCAATTCCAATGCCGAGCAAGAAGCTGTAGATCGAGGTGGTAAGAAGATACACTGATCACGAATAGTCTCAATTACCGGCATGCGCAGAGCATGGCAACCATCCCCTCGAAACTGCCATTTGCTCCCGAAGAAGCAGCGGATAAGCCAGCAAACAGAGCAACGATTCCGGTTGCGGTCATCTGAAGAGGACATGAGGAGTGTCACTTGGCTTCTGAGAAGTCCTCACCATGCCGAATTTCCGGCCAATCTTGTCGGATATCCAGCCAAAGATCAGCATGCCTACAAGCATACCTGACAGCCGTTTAGAACATTGAATGAAACGAGAGGAAAAGAAGACTGAACCCGCAAAGGTGACACTGGAGATGATGCTACTGTAGTTATGTGCGGCCAATGCATCGGAGCCATAGATGGTGGACAAGACTGGCGGTGAAGTAAGTATCGGAAGACGGATCGGCTAATGGACATGTCTCTCACGCGTATTGACTGTGAACATGACATTGAGCCAATAAACGACATGGGAGGAGGCGGACGTACCCATTCCAATGACATTGTTGGAGTAACCTGGTTGTGGGTGAGCGCACACGACAGAGATGGTGGGCGAGGTAGGTACCATCAGAAAATAGGGCCGTCCCGCAACTGTTGAGGGACATGAGCGGTGCAGAGATGGATTAAGGATGACAACATACGCAAAAATGAGAGAAACTCTCGATAGACCGTTGGAAGGCTCGGACATGCTGACGGATGGGAGGAAGGGACGGTGACCAGCGCCAATCAATCGTGGAGTCCCTTATATCCCCCTTCAGGCCGGCTGGGGGCTCGGGGGTAATATATATAGATCATGGCCCAACATTGGTCGGGAACGGCAACGTTCGTGGGCCGTAGGTACCAACCGGTACCATGTGCCGCGATTCGCTACGCAGCGACACGCTAGGAAGCATCTCCATTCTGCAATCATCAAGCACTAGGTACACACAGCACGTGTGGGAGTTCAAGGGACGAATCCGAAGGCATTCAAGTTCCGCTGGTGGATCTGCAGAGAATCAGATTTACAGCAGCTCGCGGAAGCAGCGCACGGTGTGTTTCATCAATCTATCAACCACGTCAGGCAGGACATTGCGGCCGATGCTCGCACGAAAATCGGGCACCACCCTTCACTGAGCTCATTTGCCTATAAGCCAGCACGTCGTACGTCTTTATTAGCTAAATTCTCGTTTACTTGATTCGAAACAGGAAATAATGTGTGCTCAGCTGCCGCGCTCAGCGGGCCGGAGGGTGGCCGGGCGCGGTCACTGGACCTGAGGCCTGAGACCTCAGGGCGGGTTCAGCGCTCGGCCAACGCGACCCGGACGACCGTGCAACCTAATAAATCTGTACTCTTGACCTTGCCCGACATGCTCTGATCACCCAAAGCTGCCACGTTTGTCGGTTGCGTGCAGCGGAGCACATGGCACGGTTGGCCAAATACAGCCACCCCTGAGGTCTATAGGTGACACTGACTATGACGTCGGGCAGATATCTCATGACGACAGCTCTATAATCCTGGCGCTCGACGCTCGGCGACTTGCCCACCGCAGCCATGTCTACCGACGAAGACGCTCTCTCCTATAACCCTAACGGAGACCCCGCCGTGGACACAGCAGAGTACAAACCACCCCGGGATTCAGACGGGACGAGCAACGTCCCTCTTGGCATCCGGGGAGCAGACGATCCCCTGCGTGATGTCGACGCGGACCAAGAAGATGCCGCTGCAGCGCGTTCCGAGGCTACGGGTCGAGTCAGCGAGGGTATGTACGCTATACGATGGCACTGCAGCTACGACCTCACGACGCTCGGCGAAGGACCAGAAGAACTTGTTGTCGGGACACGCGAGGGCGAGAGGGACAGGACGGGAACTTGGGGCGTGAGGACGGACGCATCCAGGCAAGGAGGTGTTCTGGGCGCCACGGACTTTGGCGAGAGCACTTAGGCGGCTTTGGCCAGCCGAGTACTGTACTTGTATAGCGAATCGAATGTACGTGTAGCAAATGGGGCCTAGTTGAGAATTCTCACGTTCAGACTACCATGCGATCGAGTGATAAATGCGCGCGACGAGGTCTGGACGACCACCGAAGCGTACCCACCCCCCGGCAGGTTTGGACTCCTGCCATACACTCGTCAAGATCAAACGCGAGCGCAGACCGTCTCCTGCGCCTGTCGAGAGGAGGCTCATCACTTCCGGGACAAAGCGCTATGCTCCTGTTCCTCATGACTGTCTTCCGTCCCATCAAGGATACAAGAAAAACAGACTGGAGTGGGTCGCAAGGTGCGTCAGGGAGTTGGAGGCATCGAGCCTCATCCCAGTGAGAGAACTGATCAGGTCAGTTTTGCAAGAGCATGTCCACTCTCCTCCCGTCTGATCAATCTCTTAGAGACGACGGCCTGATTATCGACTGGTGTGCCGTGAATGCCTCTTACATCGCTCTTTTTGACCTCCCGTCAGGCGGAGCCATGTCCCTGTCTGGTCCGATACCCTCAAGCCCGACCCACTAAACCTCGTTGCTACGGTCACGCTTGCTCACGAATCTAATGCACAGTGGCATGGCTCTCCCACTTGCCCAGAGTCCTTCTCAAACTTTCTGACTACTCAAGACTGTCCTGCATCGTCCGATTCCCCGCCATCCTCGAAAGAAATCCTTGTAGTGCCACCACGGTTGCTGCAGCGTCGAAACAGCTCCCCCCATCTGATTTCCGACAGTTTACCTCCACACGAACCGGGTTCCTTGTCCTCGTGCGCAGAGAGACCCCAGATTCCTGACAGAACAAAGCCTTTGTACGATCATGTATCTGGCTTGGTGGGCCATGTACCTATTGCGTCAGGCATGCCGAGTTTGCATGACGAGCTTGTTGTTCCTCCCAAGCCTCCTAACAGGACCGGTAGCCCATCGATCGTTCCCTATCCACTTTTCGCGGCAGAAGAGCAGATGTCGGGAATGGCACTGGATTACCTTCGCCGGTAGGTAACTAGCTGGGACCGTCACATTAGCCTGACCCCTCGGGTCACTCTCGATAGTTATGTCCAAACCTACGAGGTGGACAGAGCAAGTCTCGCTTCTGCCTACGATCGAAATGCTTCCTTTGCGTATCGTGTCCATCAAATCATCCGAGATACCAGCGGTGGTGTTTCGTCCACATGTGCAGGTTCTCTGCAGTGCTTCGGTAGGTGGCACCTTCGCCATACTACTTCGAAGTTACTCACATGTGGTCCACAGCCTCTGGCGCTAAGTGGACCCATCTCGACATCGTGACCACACTATTGGCACTCCCTCGCCTCCATTCGAACGTCCAAAGCCCAGGCACCGCACAGGTCGAGTATGACATGGTCTGTCTTGGAGGGGAGCTCGGGATGTTTGTGGTCTGTCGTGTGGTGCATTTTACCAAGACAGTCGTACATAATTTTGTATTGCAGAGAAAGGAAGTCGATGCGGAAGACGGAGCAATCAAGGGTGTCTGGTCGCTGACGGCCACCGCCCATCAGATTCTTGTCTTCCAGGCATGAATAGATGTATGTTATGTTTGCACAGATAAGCCACGTAACGTGCGAACGGACGAGCGATTTTGGCGTTGTTCCCTCCCAAACAGCTTCCCTTGCGCGGATCCTGGTGCAGCATAGCATTGCATCGCCAGCGGGTCGCACACTGTCCGGGTGGAGAACATGCAGTCGTCCGTGTCACCCGTGTTGGACGGGAGGTAAGTCGTGTCGAGAGGCGTCGTGTTTGTCGACGCTATGATGGAACGTGTCGACAGCACACGTCGACCTAATTCAAAGTCCGCTGTTCGACCACACTTCTTATTTTCGCTACCAAGTAGGCGCCCTCCTTGCTCAGCACCAGTCCCCCTCGCATCCTCTCCTTCCTCGGACTGGTGTCCCTAAAACCCATCTCCCTTTCTTACAAATGACGACCCCTCACGTTATTGCTTCATCCTCCGGCCATCAATCGCAGTCCACAACTTCCAACGGCATCGTTGGCAATCATTTCCGCGTTGGCAAGAAAATCGGAGAGGGCTCCTTTGGTGTCGTTTTTGAAGGTGGGTCTACTCTAACTCACTCCTTATTCTTGCTCTTCCAGAAGCGTTGGAGCCTTGTTTAGTCAAGCGGGAGCACTAGCACTGTCAGGCGCTTGAGCGGTTCAACGCAGTGATGACTGTTTTATGTCTGTCCTATGTTCTAAGCTACACTAGATGGTCCTTAACGTTGTATCGTCCATCTTGCGTCGAGGCCGTGTTCTGTTCCGTCCTACCTTCGTCTCATGGCCGTGCATCTTCAACTCAATCCTCGTCTTTATAGGTACCAAGCTTCTCGCAAACCAGCCTGTCGCCATTAAATTCGTAGGTTGCCTTTTTCTCCCCGAGAGGCAACTTTTTGATCGCCTTGTTTTCTCAAAGGAGCCACGAAAGTCCGATGCCCCCCAGTTGCGGGATGAATTTCGATCCTATAGGACACTCAACGGTACACGTGCGCACATCTTATCCATTTTCTGACCACGGGTTGAATTATGGTTTCTAGTGGGTGTTCCTCAGGTTCACTATTTCGGGCAGGAAGGACTCCATAATGTCCTCGTGATCGATTTGCTTGGTCCTAACCTTGAGGATCTATTCGACATGTGTGGACGCAAGTTTACTATCAAGACAGTATGTCTGGCAGCGAAGCAAATGGTGCGTAGTCTCTGCATCGTATGATATCGTCATACATACGCGCATGTGTTTGGGGGACTTGCGGTCGCGGTTTTCCTATCCTTCTTGTTTTTCCCACATCTCGCGCACGCGTGTCTTGATTGACTAATTCTATTTTAGATCACCCGTATTCAGTCAGTCCATGACAAGTCGCTCATTTATCGAGATATCAAGCCCGATAACTTTCTTGTCGGCGTCCCTGGCACGAAAACCGCCAACGTTATTCATATAATTGGTATGCACTCTCTCTCGCAGTGACGGGGATCCTTGAAGATGCCTGAGGTTCACCCGGAAGTGTTAGTCTAACTTGGGAGCCATCTAGATTTCGGCATGGCAAAACATTACCGAGACCCGAAGACCAAAGTTCACATTCCCTACCGTGAACGC
Organism: Boletellus ananiceps; assembly: GCA_038089975.1. NCBI lineage: Eukaryota > Fungi > Basidiomycota > Agaricomycetes > Boletales > Boletaceae > Boletellus > Boletellus ananiceps. Next base: position 11,211 of record JBBPLV010000317.1, on the reverse strand, counting down.
AAGAGTCTATCTGGCACGGCTCGGTACATGTCGATCAACACCCATCTTGGCCGTGAGCAATCTCGGAGAGATGATTTGGAATCCTTGGGTCACGTGTTCATGTATTTTTTGCGCGGCGGCCTTCCTTGGCAAGGGCTCAGGGCTGCGACCAACAAGCAAAAGTATGAGAAAATCGGGGAGAAGAAGCAGACCACCCCAATTTCGGAATTGTGCGAGGGCTTCCCAGGTGCGTTCTTCCTTTGATTCACCGCCTGGCACTCATTCTTATTCCTCTCAGAGGAGTTTGCTATCTACATGAACTATGTGCGAAAGCTAGGATTTGAGGAGTCTCCTGACTATGACTTCCTTCGTGAGTTGTTTGTCAAAGTCCTGAAGAATATAGGAGAGCAGGACGATGGCATTTATGACTGGATGTTGTTGAACAACGGCAAGGGATGGGAAGCCGGCAATGTATGTACTTCCCTTTTCGTCTCAAATGTTTACATAATACCCGCTTCCAACAGACGCCTTCCTCACTGTTGGCTCAGGCACACGCCACAGCCAACGCCCCGCATACGCCTCGCCACCGTGATACCAATCGTCGTCCCCGCGTCCCGGCAGCTGACCCAGTGACACCTTCGACGCCCTTGGTTCTTGCTCCCACACCTGCTCACCATAAGAGCACCAGACAACCTAAAACTCGTGAGGGTCTTAGCACGCGAGAATCCATGACCCGCGGAGATGTCAACGCACAGGCTACAAGTCCTGTAAATAGACGGGTTAGCCAGACGCCACGGGATAGTCCAGGGCCTTCACCCCATCCTTATGCCACCGTGCCCCCTTCGTCAGGTTATCGGCCCAATGGATACGACAGAGTTTCTCCAGCTCTACCACCACAAGCGGCAATAGGCATGAACGGCGCTCATGTCGGACGCACCGATGGATCTGATTCGTTCCTCTATGGGGCTCAAGCTCATGGTGGTAAGCAGGTGACTAATTCGAGGGAGGATACCACTGGCGGTATGGCACTTCGTGATGGTACGCATGCGCGGATGGCCGTATTTGAAAGCCAAGTGCCTGGAACCGATGATTTGGAGGATGACCGGCACCCTAAGAAAGGAGGCTTCCTTTCCAGCCTGTTCTGCTGCAGGGCATAAGATGTACTGGCTGGTCTGACGGTTGGTTGGCATGCGCGGGCCGCATTTTTTCTTGGGACTGGTAAGCCTTTGTGTGCGAGGTGGTGATTGGTTGACTAACCGTGAACCCAAGAACATGAGGTACTCGACGACAGGCGCACGATCTATCTCCCTATTGCTATTATGCATGCTCATCTACCTTGCTGAACTTCATCACGGGAACCACGTCGTTTTCTTTCGCAGGTCGACAGTCATCCTCTACTCGTTTCATACCCCTGACAGTCGTTACACGATGCCGTCTTCTGCGTACATTGAATTCCATCGTTCCATTTCCCTTGTTGGGGTAGAGGGATTGATCCCTTGTCTATACCATCATGCTGTGTACTGCATCATGTCTTTACTATATCCTGCTCTCGAGATGGAATCGGATGGTAGAAGCACCTCCGGACTATCGGAAGATAATCGAGCTGTTTATTCATTTTTGTGCAAGAGTCATAGAACTACTTCGTTCGACGCTGATAAACGTACAAGAAACAAGGCCAAAGGAGTTATGCACAAAACAACAGTACAACTGCAGAGTAGAGGCCATAAGCCGGGAGAGTCTACTTAATCATACACGGGACAAGCACGACAGACAAAATGAACAAGAAAGTTCCGTCCAAGGTCAGACCCCCGGTTATTTTTCCCCTCCCCATCATCGGTGACAACCTCACGGATGACAGGTTAAAGTCTGCCCTATTCGGAACGAGCCGTATTCGTGAGATCACTCTCCTTATGGCTACCTCTCCCTCCAGATGTCTCTGTGCCCCTTACCACTGTGTTCCCTCTGGTGTCACCTTCACGCTGGGGGACTGTATGCGCAGTGTAGGAATGGGGTATAGACGAGCCAGCGAAGCCATGTGGCGCTTTGTGATTGGTTGCGGTCGTGGCGCCATAGCTCACGTAGGACGCAGAGGCCGGATAGGCGCCTGACGGAACCTGGTATGGGGTATTGGAAGGGTCAGGCTCTGAGACGACGTATGTGCGCGTTCCAGAGGAGGACAAGTGCGGCTCGGAGGAGCTGTCGTCCTCCTTCTCGTAAATGGGGGTGGCGGTGGGTGGGGACGGCGTCGCTAAGCGGTGGGAGACGTTGAGAGCGATAAAGGGAGAGTGGAATGCGCGGATGTGAGGGGCGCGAGGGGGCAAGATGGGAGCGCGGGGGCCAAGTCTGTGTGTGCGGGAGAGGACACGTAGGCAGGCGGTGGGGGCAGACATGTTGGTTGTGAGGAGACGAGTGTGGGGGCGTAATTGGCGTTCGTGCGAAATTGGGGGCACATGACGATGACGTAACCAATGCGTCTCGATCGCATGATGGCTGGCCCGCAAATTAACGTAGCCACTCCACCTAGACGACGACTGTATGGCGGTACTGCAGCGACAATGAGCTCCGTGTTATCTTGTCGACCGCGATCAGTCATCGTTTCCAGGTCCATTCCGCGGCCTGACGGAGCTGTTTTAAGGCACCCGTATTTATACTGCCAAATATTAAATCGGAGTCTGAAACGACTCGGCTGCCCGCTGCATTTTGGGTCGGAGATCAAAACCCTCGCCATTCATCGTAAACTCTGATCTCGCTTTCGCAATAAACTTGCCGACAAAGTGGGTACATTGTCCTCCGGCTGTCTGCATTCCACCTGCGTCTTTGTGGGTGCCCGGATAATTGGCTCCCTGACCTCCGGCGCCAACGACGATTATATCCACATCACATTTCCGACTTCGACGGTGCTGACCTATCCTGTGGCTTATCGGCAGGTTCTGTCAACCCCGTCCTACGTACTTCTTGTGCATGTGTGGCCCTCCGGAATATCGCGTATCTGTGAGTCAATCCGTCGGATGCAACTCCAACGGCTAATCCTGCAGGCAAGCGAGTTGGCTCCCCATACAAATATTTGCTTCCTGGCCAGATCTTCCAACACGAGGTGGTGTCAATCAGGCAATGTTGCTGTGCTTTTGACCATATCCGTCAATTTAGGGTTCGTGACTGGTCCACTGGTGTTGTCATCGTTGATGGCAAACGCCGACCCCACTCTGTCATCGTGTGTAGTTCCGATCGCCAGGTCGGGACTATACCCTTGAAGGCAGGGGTCTGATGGGGGGTGTTGGATCTAAGCTCTGCGATGCAGACTGTCTCACATGCTGACCTACCATTTTTCGGCACTATCACGCTCAAAGTGACAAGGAACAAAACCGTAAATTGGCGCGTTCTCCGCGGGTCCTCGATGGTTTGAAACACGGCTGGCATGTCGGAATTTATCAGGCGGCGGGTCTCCCTGTCCGTCCGCTGCGCGACGGGGTATTGGCTCTCGAGTCCTCGGTTATGCCTGGTTCGGAGGAAGCGCGCTGTACCACGACTTTTATTTTCGCTGCGATTGCGGTATAGAGCGAGCGACGTCGTATTTTACTGACCGTTTGGTGTGCCCTATGCCCTCGGGGTGGTGTAGCTCAAGGTTCAGATGGTGGCGAAATATGGCACGGTGTGGTGCGGCGATCATCGAATTTCTCATGGAATTCAGCAGGGACTAGCCCCGCTCACCAACCGGGCGATTTTTCATTCGGAAACAAAGGGTCTAGCCATATGGCTCGACATCGCACTCATGTCAGCGGGCGTAACGAATGAAATGGGGGTGTGACGGACAGGGTGTGAGCCGCCTGGTTACGCATTGCGTTTCTGTGCGCGTGAAAACGCAAGTGTCGCGAGTACGCGGTGATCAGCCGGCCATGATGATTCAATGATGACCAGACCTTGCAGGCAGCCTCCGGAAAGGAGTGTATTCCCGCGTTTTGATGACTCTGTGACCTTTTCCTGTTGCGTAAGTGGTCGTGGTGGTTTGTCAGTGCCTCGGGGATACCTGAGGTGCACTAAAATAGGTATTATTTCTTATAGGTGTCTAGACCATCTGACCGAGTCCTTCTATGGGGGTCTTCAGGTTTATTCCGTACGGGTGTGATGAGCTGTTTTCGGATCCGAGGTCGACGCTGGTGGGCTGCTGGGCGTGCGGTGCTTGCGAGTGCGGTGGCGATCGCGGCGGTATGGTCCTCGAAGTCGGTAGGAAGCCGCCGGAGTGCGGGGATGACGGTGTGGTTCTGTGGATGGCCGGCCGGCAGACGAACATAGAGCGGCGGGATGGAGGCCGGGAGAAGGCGCGCGATATGCGTTGCCGCCATCGCCGTTTGGGCTGACCAGAATGCATATGTTGAGTACATAAGGGCCGATTGCCGCGCTACGGCACGTCCCTTTTCCCGAAAAGGCAAGACCGGAAAAGGCATGTGTGGTGTTGGGTGGACTGGAGGGGACGTGTCGACGGGGGCAGCGAGGGCGGGGGGCGTTGTGTGCTCGCACAGCTGGCCGTGCGATGGATCCACGCTGTCGTGCTTGTTCCGACACCGCATTGGGTGCCACATGCACACGCGGTCCTTCCTCTCCTGTCCATTAACTTAACTCCACGGACATGACCCGCTCGAGTCTGCATGATGCTCGGCACCTGTGATACCGTCACCGCGGCTTCGCTTGCCTAACCGATATTTCCCTCTTTCTTTGTCATGGCGCTCACCACGGCTGCTCCGCATTCGATCCTGCTTCCAGAACGCCGTAGCCGATGTCGCGGGTGGTCCGATCTCTCTTCACAGATCTCCCCCGTCGGACCTGTCTCATCGTCCTGCCAGATTGTCGGAAAGTCGATCCTGCCCTCTCTTCCGACTTCCGAATCCGTGAGCGTCTCGGCCCCACGCCTTATAGTGGCTCCCTGTCCCCCGTCCCCCCAGCCTCCCAATGCACTCTCTGTCCACCAAGGATGCTTCCGCGCTCGTCGTCGCTGCAGGCGTCGTAAGCCCCCCTCTTTCCCCCGTCCCCCGTCCTGACTTGTCCCCAAGGCCTGCCATCTCGTCTTCAATCGCTACGAGCCCGTCAACCCGCTCTCCCATCTCGCCCTCCTCCTCCTCGTCCCCGCCGTCTTGACCTGCGTGCTCTTATCTAGCTTCCCTTCCGAGCTCCGTGTCCTGGCATGCACCTACGCGCTCTATTATGCCACCATCCTCCTCTCCGTCCTCGTGTATCGACTGTCCCCCTTCCATCCCCTTGCCAAGTACCCAGGGCCCCTCCTGTGTCGCATCTCCAAATTCTGGATCGCTTGGGTATCCTCGGACGGAAAACAGCACAAATATTATTACGATTTGCACCGCAAATACGGCGACGTAGTGAGAATAGGTCAGCCGTCGTCCTCCCGGTTCTTCCTCCCTCTGACTGCGCAAACGCCAGGCCCCAACGAGCTCTCCTTTCGCAACGTGGACGCGATATCTCCCCTGATGGGGTACTTTGGCCTCCCAAAGGGACCGCGTACGATCACGTTGCTCGTCTCGTCCAGCACCCCACTCATCTCCCGTAGATTGGGACGGCCGTATGGCCGAGCAGACAAACGTCAGGGCACTTATATCCCTGCGAGATCCCGCGGAACACGCGCGCCGTCGGAAGCCGTGGACCAGAGGCTTCAGTTCAGCCGCACTGAAAGGGTACGAAGAGATCCTTGGCAAGAGAATCCACGAGCTCGTAGCCGCACTCGAGAAGCAACAACGGCCGGTCAACCTGGCTGAATGGATCAGTCACTTTACGTGAGCGTTCTCCCCTCCTCTTTCCGTACATGATCCGACACGACGGCCGTAGGTTCGATTTCATGAGTGACATGGCGTAAGTGGCACCTCTCTGCGAGAGTCGTGTCCCCGTCTGAATGCGTGGTGCAGGTTTGGGGGCGGCTCAAACATGCTGCGCGACGGTGATAAAGACAATACGCTGCACCTCCTCGACAGCGGGCTACCGTACGTGCATTGGTCGATGACAGATTCAGACGATGATCCTCGTGAGCTTGCAGAGCAGCTTTGATCCTGACTCATGTGCCATGGTTGGGAAAATACTATGTCAGACTGCCTGGTATCGGCGGAGACTTGAAAAAGTTTCGCTCGTTCTGTCAGGAGCGCGCATCGCTCAGACAATCTCAAGGCTCTCAGTCCAAGGATCTATTCCACCACCTGGTGAGTGCATTCAGCACACTGTGTGGGGCACGGGGCGAATGTATGCGTCGCATTTCAGATCGACGAGGCGGGAGTTGAACGGTCCCCTCCCACACTTGCAGAGGTTGCTTCCGACGGTGTTCTCGCCATAGTCGCGGGATCGGACACGACCGCGACAACGCTCAGCAGCTTATTTTGGGCTCTATTGAGCCACCCCACTGCCTACCGCCGACTCCAAGCAGAAGTTGATCGTTACTACCCTCCTGGCGAAGATGCTGTATCTACTGCGCACCATCCACGGATGAACTATCTCAATGCCGTAATGTGAGCTCCTTTTTTCCTTTTTTTTTCCAAGGTTAAAAAAATGATACCGTTTCAGTAACGAGACCCTCCGGTTGTTCCCGCCCGTTCTCAGTGGAAGTCAGCGTGGGGCAACAAGAAGCAGTGGAGGCAAGCTCGTGGGACCATGGTAGGTCGTCTGACCGTATTTTCATTCGCACGCCTGTCACTTGTGTGTCTAGCTTCGTGCCCGAGGGAACAAGCGCGTTTGTCCATTTCTATTCGCTCCATCGCGATCCGCGTTACTTTTCGCCGATGCCGAACACCTTCTGGCCGGAGCGATGGCTGTCTGCGGACGAGAGGAGAGCCTTGGGGTACACGGATGCGAACGACACGGACAAGGCACCGTTCAGACACAACGCGGCGGCATTCATCCCCTTTTCGTTTGGGCCCGCGAACTGCGTTGGCAAAAATCTTGCGTATCAAGAGATGCGAACGGTCGTCTGCATGATGATGCAACGTCTGGATTTCCGATTTGCAGAAGGATATGACCCTGAATCTTGGGATCGTGATCTCAAGGATTATTTTGTGGCGACCAAGGGCAAGCTGCCTGTGGTGCTGTCCCCACGTGCATGGAAACGATGATGAGGCGAGCGTCTGGGACAGTTTTCCGAGTCGAGTTCTTACTGGACTAGCGTATAGCATCTAGTTATTCGACGTGTACTTGCCTCGTGTTTGATAGCGACGTTGTACGAGTACGCTCCTTCGAAGCATGGTCGCCGGATCACGGCGCTTTCTGATCTCGCACTGGGACGTGTGACGGTGGGAAGTTTGGTCTGAACAGACACGTTGCTGACAATCGGTAGGGATTGGCGCAGACCGGACGCTTTGGCGCAGGATTGAGCTGCTGATCAGATGTGACAGCTCAGCGTCAGCGGGTTTCGTGACCGGGGCGGTCTGCGATGGTGCTTGAGGTGTTTGCGCCAGTGGGGGGAAGACACTGTAATTAGTTGATGCGACTGGGCTTCCATCCGACCCTGTCGTGGACCCGTGGACAGATTCGAGAGCAGATCTCTCTCTGGGCGACACCCCTGAGCAGCCCATTCTGATGAATTCATGCATCATACATTAATCAGGGTCGTGTTCAGGTACGCCGAGAGAAAGGTCAGCTCCTCGAGTGGACGCAAACGCCCAAGGGCCTGGAAGGAGCATGATAGAAACGGAGAGCGCTCATCAGAGCGGAAAGCCATCGGGGTGCCACGACGACCGCCGTTCGTAACACCGCGCACCGACACCGAGGACGAAGAATCCCATCATGAAACGATTCCCTGTGCAGTACTGACCCATTCGACGTGGAGACCAGAGGTATCTGGGGACCAAGACGCGCTCGAGATGACACCTAGGTGGGCATCTGTCGTCCCCCGCGCCCACGTCCGAATCTGGGGATCCGGATGGCGGTGTCCCCAGGCATGCCACTTGAGGGTCAAGCGGGCTCTGTTCTTCCACCAGGCTGTCCCCGTGAGGACCCACACGTTACGTTATGGACGCTACGACCCTGCGCATGGGAAACAGGACCGTTTTGTCGAGTTCCCTTTTTCGACTGCCACCGAGCACTTGCGCTTGCACCCGCGAGGTCAAGCGCGTGCCAGATTGCGAGCGCATCTGCGACGAGCGACCGACTGAGATCCCGCGCCGTTTCAGGTGATCTGTCGACTGCCCGTTACGCTATTTCCTGTGAAGCGCCCGAATCTCCATCCTGGCCGCCGCGATGGCGGCGGGGTGGTCGCCAGTTCTCGTTTGCGGTCTCTTCGGGCGTGCTGTTCGGTTCCACGGGCGGGTTCTCTATGCCCAAGTCCACGCGACGTGTCTCTCGGTGGTGCCGGAACGACGTCGTGCGTCGTCCGGCCCGGGGATCTTCGATGCACTGTGGACGGGGGCAGTAGGGGCCGATCCGCTGCAACGTGCCTTGACCTGTCGTCCGTCGTCGTTCCACCGGAGCGTGTGTACGCGCTGAGCTGCACTTCGGGGAGAAGGAGGACCTGAGCGCCGTTAATCTGCGGTGTCCGCAACAGCAGCGCCGGTCGTGGCCCCGTCGCGGAACCGCCACCACGCCTTCGCAGACGCGCCAGATCGGTGCGTGATGAGGGGTCGGATATGGCGATGGCGGGTCCTTGCCCGCGCCGTCCGGAGTCGCACTCGAGATGGATCTCTGCTCTCGTTCTGGAAACGCCGCTGGCCCGTTCCCCCGAGTGCCGTTGGGCCCAGGAGCGCGCGTCGGGGCGTCTATTTCGAGCAAAAGACCGGTGATGTGATCGAGGTGCACCGGATTCATTCATTTCGGCACGCTTCATCGCGGACGGGCCACTCGAGGCATGGTTTCCCAAATCCGAAGCGCGCCAGCTTCGAGCAGCGCTGCTGCCAAAGACGGTGCCGCGTGGCGGTCCGGTCAGCGCGGGTCTGGTCACGCGGTGCGCACGCCCGCTGACCAAGGCGCTGTCAGCCCCTGACGCCATGTCGCTCCTCCTCGCTCAAGATCGCCCTCTACGAGCGGGCACCAACACCCCGCCGCCATCTCCGCCATCTCCTCCCCCCCGGCCAGGGTCGCCTTTGGCGCACGCATTCGAGCCCTCCATTCCCGACCACGCGTCCGCATTCATCCACTTCCTACATCGTCTCGGGGAAGACGCCAGCATCGACCGCCAGCAGGTCAAGCACATCTGCCATCGCGTCGTCCACGGCGGAGACTACACCGAGCCCACCGTCATCTCGGAGCAGTCTTACCGCCACATCGAAACATGGTCTGACCTGGCCCCCCTGCGAGTGTCCCCCGACCCTTGTACGCGTCGCCGCTGATCCAACCAACAGCCACAACGCCGCCGCACTGTCCGTCATCAACGCATGCCTCGGAGCGTTGCCGCACGCACAGTCCATCGCGTTCTTCGACACCGCGTTCCACAAGGACCTGCCCCGCCACGTCTCGACCTACGCTATCGATCAATCGGTCGCGCGGGATCACGGTCTAAAGAGGTATGGCTTCCACGGACTTGGCTGCAAGTGCCCGTCCTCGAGCAGTGGATCCGCGTGCTCATGGTCGAACGTGCAGATGCCTTCATCAGGCGCTCGGTTGCCGAACACTTGCACAAGGTTTGTCCCCCCTCTCTGCGAGATCCAGCGTTCATGTCGGTGCTCTTCAGGATCCAGATGAATTGAATGTCATTGCACTCCATCTGGGATCCGGAGCGTCTGTTTGCGCAATCCGAGCCGGAAAGTCCATCGACACGTCCATGGGCCTCACACCCCTGAGTGGGCTGCCTGGGGCCACCAGAGCGGGAGACGTCGATCCGAGTCTCATTTTCCACTACTCGAGCGAGCCTCTGAGCCGGTTGAGCTACGATTCGGTGGCGAACAAAGAAATCCACGTTACGAGGGTCTGCGTCTCGACTTCCGCTTTCTCCCGCACTCACGGCAAAAACATAGGCAGAGCAGGTCCTCAACAACCAAGCCGGCTGGAAGGCGCTGACCGGCACTACCGACTTTGGCGAAATCACAAAAAAGGCCGACTTGTTTGCTCCTCCGACGTCCGCGGCAGAAAATCCGTACGCGCTCGCGTTCCATATCGTGCTCGACCGCGTGTTGCATTACGTTGGCGCGTATCATCTGGCCCTGCGCGGCAAGGTCGACGCACTCGTGTTTGCCGGAGGTATTGGCGAACGAAGTCGGGAGTTGCGCAGCGCCGTTGGGGAGGCAGTCAACAGCTTGGGCTATTCGGCTATCGACGAACACGTGAATCAAGGGCTGGATTAGTTTGCGGGCCCTGTCATCGACATCGGGAAACAAGACGGGACAAAACGCGTGTTGGTCTGTAGGACGGACGAACAGTTTGAGATGGCAAGGGAGTGTTCACACACGGCCGAGTTTTGGCATTGACATGGAGGGCGTGCTGCGCCGGCATCTGTACAGGACTACTTCAAGACCACGGCGTTTAAAGTCTGTTAGCGATGGGTTTCGACTGTTCGACGTGACGGACGTGTTTGAGACCACAGTGCAACCAGGAAGAGACCTCACCAGGAGGCAACCGATATGCGCTGACATGGACAAGAGGCGACTCACCGCCACAACTCGAAAGCATCGCGGTCATCTTCCAACTCGTAACGAACTCGTCCCACACGTTGTCTTGTTCTTGTGAAACCGCCGCTGCACGCCGTCTTTGAGTGTCTCCGCTGACAAACGAACATGACCGTGTCGTCGCCGGCATGTAGATTCTTTTTCGCGCGACCGTCCGGAGTGTTGGTATGACAGGATGCACAGGCCACGGACGCAGATGCGGGACTCTTGTCCTTGTTCTTTTTCGTGAAACCCCCGGGGCAAGCGGCACGCTCTGAATACTCGACGGACGACGCAGGAGCAAGAATAGTCGAGCCATCGTGAGCGTTGCCGTACGTCGACCATATGCACGTTCCCTCTCATCTCCTGTCTACCAGCCCTATGCGGCCGCATCGCCGCCCACTCACCCCCTCGGCGTCGATCCACTGCCGGCTGTCGTGAACACGAATGCTACGTCGATCTACCATGGGATGGGGCGTACGTGATGCCCGTCGCGGTGGTCAACGATCCAGAGGATGACGGACTGGCAGCGTGTGCCGCGTCAACTATTCATTACCCGTAAGTAGTATGGTCTTGAGCTCGTCAAGCTAGTCGATTCGTTGCATAAAAGTCAACTATACAGGTTGGTGGATACATGAACGAAATGCCTGAATAGATAATATCGTAAAGAAAC